>JAUMHM010095840.1:0-24867 GCA_032362435.1 Melikaiella ostensackeni
TTTTTGATGACTGATTGAGTTCTCTTAATTTCAATATGCCAGAGCTAAAAAAATTTCTCTTTGAAGGGTCAAATTCTCTCAAAATTATGTATAAGGTGAGCCCAGGATGAAATAAATTTGTCTATTTTTAAAGTAGATATTGCAAAATTAGTGTGAATTTCCATGTTTCCTCAAATTTTCAATAACTTCCGTATTAATCATTATTTTTTTATGTTCTTGGGCTCATGTCAAAGCTATTGTTTCACAATATCGCAACAGATTATAAACATAAATCTGAAAAATTTTCCTATCACAGTGCAAGAACTTAAAGTTTTAACAAAAGAGTTGGAAAATTTGAAAAAATCTTATCTGTAGGCAAATAGAAATAAAAATTGAATAAATATATATTTTGATGAAATTTTCACAGAAACTTCATGGTTACACGTTTCACATGTTTACGAAAATATTGTTTTTACCAGAAAGAATATTGAAATTTTTCTAACTTCTTTGTTACAACTTAAAGTTCTTGCACTGTAATAGGAATTTTTCTAAGATTATACTCATAAGCTGCTGCGATACTGTGGAAAAGTAGTTTTAAAATGAGCCCAAGAAGACTGAAAAATATTCATTATTACAGAAGTTATTGAAAATTTGAGAAAACATTGAAATTTGCACTATTTCGCAATATCTACTTAAAATATAGACAAATTGGCTTCAACCTGGGCTCACTTTATACATAGTTTTGAGAACATTTGACCCCTCAAAGAGAACATTTTTTGGGTCTGGCATAATTAAAATTAAGAGAACTTAATCAGTCATCAAAAAAGAGGTGGTCGGAAACTTTTGCACGGCAGCGTGTATGTTATTTTAATTCTATGCCACACTATCGTCGGAAATTGTCTACATGATAAGCGCGAGCGGTATTGAAAATCACTGATGCCTTTGAATTTTATTATTCAAAACATGTAGTAATACCAGCTTCAATTGAAGCTGGCACCACCACACCAAAAAACGAAAAGTATTAATCACGTCAAATTCTTTTTAACGTACGAATTTTGTGCCGATTTTGTGCTAATTGATACTGCAAGAATAAAATATTGTGCCCTGTAATTTTTATCAAAAACGCGTAGTAGTGCCAGCTTCATGTGGAGCTGGTACTACCACACCAAATAACATTAATTATTAATCACATCAAATTTTGTTTAAAGTAGGAATTTTGTACTAATTAAGTGCTGTTGATTTGGACCATGCACAATATTGCAACATCCTTTTCATTGTTAAAAACGTGTAAAACAGTCAAATAAGACGGAAAAAGGCCTTTTGCTAGAACAAAACATATACAGTTTTTTTTTTGCTTGAAATGTTTGGGTAAATGATCTACTAAAATACTGAACTGTCAGACCATTACTTATATTCTTAATTAACAATGAAGCGAAAATTGCAAAGCCTGCTTGGATTGCTGTTTCTAGTTAAAATGAAAAATTTGCCAGCCTAATTGCTGGGGAGCCCGATCCTTTTTCTACCATAAATTCGGATGCTCCTCTTTATCCTCTGTACCCTCAATAACAATGCCCATTGCCCGAGAGAAAGAGAAACATTAGGTGCACTGCTGTGTAAAAGTTTCTGACCGCCTCTTTTTTGGTAATTGATCGAGTTCTTTTATTGTAAATTATGCCAAAGCTAAAAAAAAATTCCCGTCAAAGGGTCAAATGCTCTCAAAATTATGTATAAAGTGAGCCCAGGATGAAGCCAATTTATCTATTTTTTAAGTAGATATTGCAAAAATAGTGTGAATTGCAATATTTTCTTAAATTTTCAATAACTTCCGTGATAATCGCTATTCGTCAATCTTTTTGGGATCATCTTGAAGCTGTTGTTCCACAGTATCGCAACAGTTTATGAAGATAAATCTAACAAAATTTCCTATTAAAGTGCAAGAACTTCAAGTTGTAACATCGACACCACCAACACCTATGAGTTGTTTCACTGTAATAGAAAATTTGTTTAGATTTATGCTTATGAGCTGCTGCAATACTGTGGAAAAAAAGCTTGAAAATCAGCCCAAGAACATTGAAAAATATTTATTATTACCGAAGTAATTGAAAATTGAAGAAAACATTGAAATTTACACTATTTTTGCAATACCTACTTGAAAAATAGACAAATTGGCTTTATCCTGGGCTCACTGTATACATAATTTAGAGAAAATTTTACTCATCAAAAATAAATGTTTCAAGCTCTTGAATTATCAAAATTAAGAGAACTCAATCAGTTATCAAAAAAGAGGTGGTCAGAAACTTATGCACGGCAGTGTATTTCAAAACATTATCTAATTCTAATCCCTGTCGGTAATGTATTGAAAAAAACTCTAAAACACGTATCGTTTAGCACCCCTTCTTACGGTATTTAAGCGATTAATTTTTTTTTTAATGAGGTAAACGTGTAGAATCTTTTTCCCGAAAAAATGAGTTATCATTCTTAAAAACCGTATAATTTCCAAAGAAGTGGTAAGAAGCGATAAGAAATTATTCGTTAATCGTTGGAAAAAGTTTTTCTTTCACAGTAATCGTGTATAATTTCTGAAAAATAATTACTGCATTTTGTTCAGTTTTGCATAAATGGAATATTACTCAATGATAAAACATTTCAGTCATTTTTTCATATTTCAATTTCATTTTCAAGCATACGAGACATGTTATTTCGACCTACTTGGAGTCTTTTGAGATAAAAATCGAGGTCAATAATTAGTTATTTGGGTAAGCATTAGAGTATCACACGTATCAGCATGAGTCGTAGGTTTTCAAATCTGACGTATTTTATGCGGCTGTTTTTCTTGTTATACAATAAAAATGATTAGGATATTTGAAACGAACACTCTCAAATTGGGATCACTAACAACTCTATTTGATAAAACACTTTCATCTAATACATAGCAATTTGATTTTTATTTATTGTTGAATTTGATTTAAGTAACTAACTTGGAATGATTTCCTGAAGTCTCATTCCATCTTTTTTTTACATCCATTTTTTGTTATATCTATCTACAGTTTCAAAAATCTCTCACTGTAATCTGCAGAAATTCCAATGAAATAATCAATTATATAGGTGCAAAGATTCGTTCGGAATGTTTATGCTTGTTGTCTAATATAATTGTTGAACTACAAGTTAGTTGTAGAATTGAATGGGAATGACGAATTCGGTTTCCTTACTTTGATCACTTGTTTGTTGTCAAAGGTTGACCGATTCGAAGGGGGATTCCATGACATTCAATCACAGTAATTTTCGTCAATTAATGAGATGGGGCTATGACTTGGTTGATTTTTTTCTTTGTTAGTGACAAATAGCATTTTTTTTTTAATTGGCGAAGACATGGGACCTTGAAATTATGAGTAATTTTTTTGAAAATTCAATATCTTTGGTTCTATTTGGCCGATTCAAATTTTCAAAAAAGAAAGTGTTGGTATGTCAGTATACTTTTAAATGAATAAAAAATCAGTACTGAGCATAAAAAGCTGAAAATTGTTCAATTTTACTACTTAAAAGTAGACCATGTTCAAATTTAGAGCGTTTGACATTGAAAAGATTTGAATTTAAAGTGCTGAAAAATTATACAATATCAAATCGCGCACAACTGAAAAATTTCACAAAAAAGCATTAAAGACTGAATATTTTTAATGTAGCTTTCAAATTTGCCACATTGGGAAGATAATTAATTTGTGAACAAAAAATTTGCCTTTAAAATAAAACTGTTTAAGAACTAAGCATTCAAAAATGAATTATTTTAAATTTGATAATTCTATAAATTGAACATTTCAAACTCAATGCCTCTCAGATATATTCTTTTCTCAAAAATGGAACAAAAATCAAATCAAAACAATAATTGTACAATTTAAAATTAGAATCATAGTAATATTGTTTCATATTTGTATATTATGTCAAAACACAATATTGTCAAAACACAGCAACACACAATTGAGAGATCAATAATATAAAAATGACATTTAAAAAGTCAGTATTTAATTGACCCAATTAATTTTTATTTTCTTCCTTTTTAAAAAAATAATTGATTACCAGTCTGACCCTAAAGTCAATATAATCAATTTTGAGGAGATTCATCCAAAGACGCTTCAAAAGAGAATATCAAAACAAGCCAGTGAGAAAATTCCTGATTTCGTTTTGATTTCGCATATACGGCGCTTTAGCTTCAGGGTTAACGTATCATAGAGAGAATTTTACGTATTGTAAATACTAAACTTTAGACAAATTATGTGTACGTCCATATGAAGAGGGTCCTTATAGAACTTCCAAATACTGATTTTCGAGGAAAATGCATCAATTTCTATCTCCCATTTTCACAACTTCACACACAATATCAACATTTAAAAAATGATTGAATCTTGCAGGGTTAGTAAGAGCGGAAAAATTTCTGTAAATAAATCAAACTTTCTAAACTTCCATGTGAAATCAGTGGAATGAGGTTAATCTAAAAATGTGCCTTCAAGCGATACAGCGAGAACATATAACATGAGTTTTAAAAAAATTGTCAAAAAAGGTCAATGTGATCATTTTAGAAATCAGTTCCTTATGATCTCTTTTATAAACTCTGAAAAATATTTTGCGGTATTCAAACTTATTCTGTTTTCAAGTATTTGTCACCTAGTTTAAAAAAATCGCATTTTTTTAACGATAATAGGTATACTGTGATGGCTACTAGAAGACTGGAAATTCAGCTAATTGTTATAAAATAAGTTGATTTACTACCGCACTTTTTTGGTTCCAGACTGCATACATGAAATTGCGAACTGCACTAAGTGTTTATTTTGAAAATTTTGTTTTGGACTAATCTTTTTTTCTCATCGCTTCTTACCAATTCTTTGGAAATCATTCGGTTTTGAAAAATGATAACTTATTTTTTTCAGGAAAAAGATTCTACGTGTTAACTTCATTCAATTAAAAAAAAAAAAATTGACCAACAGGAATCAAAATTAAATAGTAATGCTTCAAAATATCTAATGTCTCTCTTCCTCTTGAACAATGAGCAATGAACATTTTATTGAGGGTACGAAGGATAAAGAGGATCATAAAAATTTATGGTCGAAATAGGATCGGGCTTCCCACCAATTAAGCCGGAAAATTTTTCACTACATGCAATTTTTGAGTATATATATTCGAAATGAAAATAAAGTATATAGCTCTTTTTGAAATAAGTGAAATTCAAATTTGAGAAAATCTTTTATTCACGCATTTTCAATTTTCGTTTATGAACTGTTATTTTACATTTAAATGTAAGTAAAAAAGTATAATAAAAAATAAAATAAATTTAAAACCTAAAAAATTAACTTCAGAATACATCCAAATTAAAATTCTCCTTCAATGTCTATTATTCAAATACGTATGACTACCAAATTCTTGTAAATTAAAATAAAAGAGGAATCCAATAAAAATAATAATAAAAAATGATAAGAGAAAAAAGAAGGAAGGGGATTTGGAGGTTGTCTTTTTTTCCTCTTTTTTATTCTGGTTTTTGAAATTTGAATTCAGACAATTAGGATTGTGGTGTCCAAATTTGGTCGTTGGATTCTTGTTTTTTTTTTGTAAGTTTTCAAGGATGCCGTAATTGAATTGAAAACTAAGCCTCTGATGATGGTTTTAGTAAAGAAGGAAATGGTTCTTATTCTATTTTCACAAAAAATATGTATTTATTTAACATAAAAACCTGTAGGAAGATAATTATTATGTTAAAAAAGAAATTCCCAAGGATTTAATTTAATTTCCTGTTTGACGTAATACCATAATCATCCACATGAAAAAGTCAGAAAATAATTTCTATCATTCTCTTTTTCATTTTCAAGTTTCTCCAAAATTTTTAATTTACCTTTTGGCTGCTCACCAATTACCAGTAAGATACTCTTTGTAAAGAAACATTGAATTCAACAACTTTCAGGTCTAGGATGGTTGAATTTGAATCACGATAACTCTGTCGAAAATGAAGCTAAATATTTTTTTTCAAACAGTTAGAAAGCTTTAGAAATTTTTTATTGAATGACCTTTAGTAGAGATATTTCTGAATTTTTGAAAAGGTTGTATCACGTGACAAGTTTTTTCAAGAAATTCAAGAATTTCTCCAATTTTGTCCCTCGATTTCAACTTGTGGCATGCCCTACGAAAGTTATTGCAAACATTTGAAATTTACAGAGCACAATTTCAAAAATCTTATCTTTAAGTTAAGCCAAAAAAACTTAAGAAATCTTGACGGGTTCCTAAGATATGACTTAAAATGTCCAAGCGTGTCTGCGTCGAGTTCCAGTCGGCGATCGCCGCGATCGGCCGGCCTTGCTACTTAAGGAGGCTTGGGCGTTTGGTCTTGTATGAAGTGAGGGGCACTGTGGGGGCACGTTTAATTTGAATGCTTATTGCTACTTATTTTTTTAATAATTATACATATTACTGTCTCATTGAAGTAGAAGAATAAGAAATCGCGGAAAATTCGCAAAAAAAAAGCGATAGTAAAAATTTATTAATCTGACCTGAGCGCCTCGTGTAAACGTGACGTCCCTGCCGGCGTAAAACTGGCAACGCCGCGACGACTAAACGTCTCCCGCTTTCGCCTTCGCGTGACACCACATGTGCTTGACTCGAATCCCACCACCGGCATGTCTTCGATGCGCTGTTTCCAAACTTACGGCGCATGCGCATCTGCAGTAGCTGTGAGAAACGATTTTTATAGTCTGTCCTATTCTCGCAATTTTCTCTTGATTGAAGTCGTCAACTCCTTGTTTTTATGGAACGAAAATATACCTCGTAATGGAAAGTATTGGTACATACTTGATTTATGGGGACTCGTGATTTTGTTCCGGAGTTAGTCGTTTTTGCTCAGAGGTCCCATAAGACTACGTGTCAAACTGACACTTTTTCGCTAGCGATTTTTTCGAAAATGACGTTGTCAACCATATTATCTCTTCTTTCCAAACGAATTTGGCATACTTTATTTAGATAATCTCCAAGTTTCAGAGCCGTCAGTGATCTTTTTGAAAAACGCCCAAGACTGCTTAAACGAACTGAAGCTCGACGCAGCGACGCTTTGACATTTTAGGTCAATCTCAGAAACCCCTGGAGGTTTTTGAATTTTTATTACCTTAAATCAAAGATTAGATTTCAGAGATTGCGTCCTGTAAAATTAAGATTATAGCTACAACTTGCCTACGACAGAGCACAAGTATAAGTCGAGGTACAAAATATGAGAAATTCTTAAATTAAAAAAAAATCTTCTCGCGTTATAAATATATGACGGAAAGTCAGAAATATCTCTATATAAGTTTATTTCACGTCAAATTTCATAAGCCTTCTAATCTTTTTTGAAAAAAATGTCCAGCTTCATTAACGACTGAGTTATCATGTTTCAAAGTCATCAGTGACCTTCACAACCGTTCGCACTAGCTGCGTAGATAATTGCCGACGGTAGTGTATATTTTTTACCGTTTTAGAATATTGCATGCCCTATACAATTGTTCGTTTTAAAAAATATTTTTAGTAATAAAATTCATTTATTTTTATTTCCTCTTACAGAATTAAGTTCGCAGGCCAGGGGCGGCGGCAGGGCAGTAGCTGGTGCTGGACCTAGTGGCATGAGGAGGGACATAGCTCAAGACACAGAATATCATTTTACCGAAATACCTACTGCCAGATGTCCAACTCCTCCTGGTGGACCTCCGCCACCTCCATTATATGAAACATTTTTCATTTTTCCTGCAAATCTTGAGTTTATATTTGGAGAACCAGGTGAAGACCCTGAATCATATACGCCAGTACCACGAAACACTGAGGTTCGCGTAGCAGTAAACTCTCATGGTGACATCTTTGGCATATTACGATACACTAGTCCTTTCATTCAGAATATGCTTGATTTAAATCATAACAGGGTGACAGTAAACATATATAGTCGCGTTCCTAATATGTTTGACCGAATTTTTCACCCAAATGGCTAGAATTGAAATTTAGAGGTTTTCTTTTGATCTAACTTTTCCAATCTTACAAGGAAAGGTCGTGACATGCGGGACTCTGATTCAGCTGAAGCTTTGCAGGATGAAAGTGCATCAAGATCCATTAGATGCGCACTTTTCCTTTTGATTCAATGGTCCTTACTTTCCAAGATATCGAGCTTTAAATATTTACATTCGGCGCTCGGCTCAATACCAGACTTCGGGCTGGTGACCATAACTTTGGCATGTAGACGAATCGCGCTTGCGCTAGGACGCGTAAGATAAACACGCCGCGACAACCCATAACGATGGCAACAATAATTTGCGTCGTGTTCCTCTTACGCATAGCTAGCGCAAACGCAGTACCTCTACATGCCAAAGCTGGGGGTCACTGCTCCAGACTGAGCAGTGGCGAGTTGCGCGCTCAAGCTTGAATATATATATATATATATATTCAAACCTCAATATCTCGGAAACTAAGGCTCACTGGACCAAACAAACAATACGTATTTGAATAAATTTTCATCTTCTTCTGTAAAGTCCTAGTAGAATCAGCCTCACGCATCTCACAACCTCTCCTTATTAGAGACTTTATGAAGATTTAGTGCGGCTTTATTTCTATATAATCCAATTCCTACTTAAGTCCTGAAAACGTGGAGAATTTCCGCTTTTTCCATGTTTGAGGCATTTTAGGACATGGATTCTATGCAAAACGATCCTCATTAGATCTTTTATTGATCCTTTAACGTCGTATGTTCACAGTGGTATGCTAAGAAAAAAAAACATCGAAATCCGTTGAGAATTGTAGCCTGTCTGGATATTTCCAGATCTGCAACCATATATTTGTCAAATGTTATTTCAATAAGTGTGAGTAAATCGAAGTATATAAATGATAATATTACTTAACTGTCTATTGAATAAAAAATTTAAATAGGTTATGGGAAAGATATAATTTTTTCAGAATTGTTTACGGAATAGATGAATATTGTTAGATTTAATAAAAGTATCAATTTAGTCAATTTATTTATACTTCTTATTGAACCTTATCCATAATAATTGAGAATGATATAATAATTTTTGGATCTTGGAGTTGACTGATTATTGTTTAAACAAATTCACTTAATATTCTTTATACAAATCTTTTCCCCAACAGAATTTCATACTAATTCAAGGCTCGTTAAATATCTGCGAGCAGAAAGTCGTTCAATTTTTCTTTTTCCTTTTTTTATGTTGTATAGTGTTTGCGAGATTAACGTTATAAAAAATGCATGAACAAGTTCATTTCTTCCCACATAATTTAGGACTCATTTAGGGCTGTTTCGGGCCTCAATGGCAGAATTTAGGGCTTTATTATGTTTGGCAAAAAATAGTGTTTTTTCTAGGTTAACGTCAAGCTGGCAACAACATGCTATGAAATATTTGCCAGATTAACGTTATAAAAATTCATTAACAAGTTCATGAAATCAATTGTTTCTTCTTACATAATTTAGAGCACATTTAGGGCCAATTGTGAAATTTGGGGCTCTATTATTTTTTGCAAGGAATAGTGTTTTTGCTAGCTGAACGTTAAGCTGGCAAGAACATGCTATAAAACGTACTGGAAATTAATTAAGAAACCTATCTTCATGCCTCAATTTAGGGCTTATATGAGGCTTTCGGAATATAATAAAATTTTAGGAAAATTGTGTGTACAATTATTGCTTAGACAAATGTACAAAAG
Source organism: Melikaiella ostensackeni (assembly GCA_032362435.1). Classification (NCBI taxonomy): domain Eukaryota; kingdom Metazoa; phylum Arthropoda; class Insecta; order Hymenoptera; family Cynipidae; genus Melikaiella; species Melikaiella ostensackeni. The sequence goes on from JAUMHM010095840.1 coordinate 9,679, forward strand.
AAATCATTTTGAAAGTTTATTATCATACCATATTTTCAGGCTCATTTAGGGCGCTCTAAATGTGATCATTCAAGTTTCATAAAAATTGTTTAAATGATTATTGTTTGAAAAAATTAACTGAATACTCTTTTACAAATTTATTTCACCAGCAGAATTTCATGCTAATTTAGGGGTCGTTAAATATCGGGGACCGGAAAGTTGTTTGATTTCTCCTTTTCCTTTTTTCTGTGATATAGTGTTTGCCATCGTAATGTTATAAAAAAAAACATCAAAAACTTCATGAAACCAATTATCTCTTCTCACATAACTTAGGGCTCATTGAGGGCTAACTCGGGTCCCTATTGCGAAATTTTGGGCTCCATTATATTTTGCGAAAAATAATGCTTTTGGTAGGATAACGTCAAGCTGGCAGTAGCATGCTATAAAATGTTTTCCAGCTTAACATTATGAAAAATACGTGAACAAGTTCAGGAAACCACCTATTTTTTCCTATATAATTTGGAGCTCACTTAGGGCTAATTCAGGCCCTCATTGCGAAATTTAGGGCACCATTATTTTTGACAGAAGATTGTGTAAAAGCTAGAATAATGTCAAGCTGGCAACAACAACAAATTTGACGTTCTTGGATTCAGTTTATGTCAATTGGTCGGATAGATTCGACTGTAGAGGTAGACATAGGATGGAAATTTGTTGTTTTTTTATTTTTTTGTTTTTGTTTTAATCTCACAATTTCTAGATCATTCACATAAAATTATCCTTACAAGTGTTTTCTAATGGTTGGTCAGTCAGCTGCCAAGTTTGAAAAACACTTTCAATTTTCAACTCAATAAGGCGAGTAAGATACATTGGAGTCGACAAAAAACGTAGATGTCGAATATAATATTTCTAAATTGCTAATTGCAAAATGTAGGAAATTCATGTTTCTTATTCCATTCCTCCTTGAATGCAAGGGGTCTCCCTAAACTACTTTCGCACCCACTGTCGCAGATAATAAGCCCTCGCCCCAATAATTTTTCCCAACCCTCATAAAACTCTTTATATCTGAAATACAAAATGTAAACTGTCATAATATAAGACTTAATCCCGAAAATATTTATATAGGGAATGTTTACCGGATGAAAGCAGACTGAAAGTTAGCAGTTTGAAATTTTGATACTGTTAAGCCGAAATTTCTCATCAACACCAGGTAATTTATGGTATTCATCATAAAATTAAATTCATAACCATTTCGCAAAATAAGTTTCTTGGAACATGGTTTGATCAAATAAATTCTATACGGAAGCAGCAAAATGATCGGTTTGCTTGCAAATTTGAAATTTTCAATTATATAAACAATTTTTATGAACAAATGCACATTTTGACCATTTTTCCATGATGAGGCTTAATTTTTTTGCGGAATCAACTAGAAATGTCTTGCCAAAAACTCCTTGCTGTCATATTTTTAAGAGTGTCAAAAACTGGTAAATATGTGAACAATTTTTGTAAACAAATACACATATTGACTATTTTTCATGAATAGGCCTATTTTTTGAGGAATCAACTAGAAATGTCTTGCCAGAGTCTCCTAACTGTCATATTTTTAAGTTGGCAAAAATAGTTAAGGATATTAATCATTTTTGGCAATTTCAAAAATATGACTACAAGTAGAATATTTAACCATACATTGAGAAATAAGCCCTTAATTTTATGAAAGAAAAAATTTATTCTGAAAATATTATCGGCCTTAGAATACGTAAATTTGATATTTCATCACAATTAGTGGCCTAAAATGGCCCCAAAACATTATCTTTTCTTGAATAATATGCATAGGGTTTCTTCCACGATATAAAAAGGATATTTTTCATAATGAATAATTTCAAAATAATCATATGAAGTGACAGAAAAAAATCTTGAATTTCGAAACCTATAAAAAATACACATTTTTCATAGCTTAGAGATTCCTTTAGTATCTTAAAATGTATTTTTAGCTACAATTTACCAGAAAAGGATGTAAGCTAGTTAAATAATCTTCAGTTTGGTTCAATTTTGCGTTTTTATACGTTTCGATAAGTTTTTATTAGCAATTTCATTAAATTTTTGAGCTGTTTTTATTTGTATTATTTTAATTCTATTATCATTTTTATACGTAATGTATACAATATTATCCTATTGTCCAAAGCTCATCTTCTGTTCTTATTGATATCAAGCCTTATTTTCTGCAATTAAAAATTCAATTATCGGACTATGTGCACTAAAAATGTGACTAATGTTCTTTTGAATTCAAAAGAATTCGATGATATTCAAACAAATTCCAGTTAAATTTTTACTTATTTAGGATAAACTCATAACATCTCAGAGTGAATTTAAAACATTTCAAGTTAAATTTAAAACAAATCGAATACGGTGGGAGAAAATAAAAAAGTTCCATTGATTTCAGTAAACTAGATGTGAAATGAGAGGAATCCAAGGGATTTCATGAAACTGCTGTTTTTCATATGAATTTGAGTGAACTGAACCAAATTTAAAAAAAAAATGAAAGAATTTCCATTGAATTGTGTGAAATGGGAGTGAACAGAATTCAGGGAAAAATCAACAGAATTTGATGTTTTTTGCCAAAAATAATGCAGCTCTAAATTTCGCAATAGCGGACACAAATTACTTCTAAATGAGCCCTAAATTATGTGAGAAGAAATAATTGGTTTCATGAACTTGTTCGTGTATTTTCATAATGTCAAGCTGGCAAACACTATATTACAAAAAAAAGGAAATGGAAATATCGAACGACTTTTCGGTCCACGATATTTAAAAAAACACAAATGAGCGTGAAATTCTTTTAGAAAAATATATTTGTATAAAGAATATTCATTGAATTCGTTTAAACAATAATCATTCGAACAATTTTTAGGGAACTCTAATGTTCATATTTAGAGAGCCCTGAATGAGCCTGAAAATATGCATTACGAATAAATTAAAAAAATGAATTTTTTGTAAATTCATTAACACAATAATTGTTTAAACAATTTCTCAAATTTTATATCATCATAATTCGAGAGCTTCAAATCAGCCCTATGTTATGATATAAAAATATATTTAATTCATTAATTTTTAGTACACTTATTTGAACAATAATGCTTTAGACAATTTCCATCAGACGTTGATTATCATATTCTGGGAGCTTGAAATGAGCCCTAAATTATGGTATAAAAATAAATTTGAGTAATAATTTTTGAGTACGTTGGATTGATTCCAACACTGGTTTCGGAAATATAAGTGTGGTGGTGCCAGCTTCACATATGAAACCAGACTGCGCATTGTTTCTTAAAAAATGAAAAGGACTGGATGATTAAGCCTAGCATAATAGAGAGCCCGAAATGAGCCTTCAGTTTCTAACAAAAAACCAGATTAAATTAGAAGAATAGTTTTTCAAGTTACAGGTTGGCGGGGCCCTGTTTTTTCTTTAGTATAACACTACAATAAAAGATTCGTGGGTAAAGATACCAAGATCCCGTCGAAATAGGATCTAGTTTTGAACTAGAATCTTGCAATATTTGTCCACGTTTGTACCATTGTAGTGCTATGCTAACCAAACAAGCATTATTCATTCAGTACAACACTACAGTCAGACAAGCATGGGTTGGGATACTAAGATCCCTTACGAGGTGAGATCTATATCTGATCTAGTATCGTGCAGACTTTGTCCACGGTTGTCCCATTGTAGTTTTATACTTACCATTCAGGCATTATCTCTTCAGATTTACACTACAATGGGGTATATGTGGGTGAAGATATGAAGATCACGGCGAGATAAGATTTATTTCTTAACCAGGTTCGTGCAAATCTTATCTAAGATTATCCCATTCTGGTCTTATACTAACCACACAGGCATTATTACCTCAGCATAACACTACAATGGGACAAATGTAGGTGAAAACACCCGGATTCCGACGTCGTGAGATCTATTTCTTGACTAGAATCGTGCAAACTTTGTCCACGGTCATCCAATTCTAGTATTATACTAACCAAACAGGCATTATTTCTTCAATATATCACTACATTGGGTCAAATGTGGGTCAAGATAACAATATCTCGACGAGGTAAGATGTGTTTCTTAACTAGGATCGTGCAGTTTCTGTCCAGCAAAATTCGTGCAACTTTTGTAATGTCATACTAACCAAACAGGCCTGTTATTTCTCCAGTATAATACCACAATAAGAGAATCGTGCATGACTATACTAAGATTCCGTCGAGATAGGATCTAGTTTTGAACAAGGATTGTGCAATCTTTGTCCATGTTTGTACCATTGTAGTGCTATTCTAACCAAACAAGCATTACTCATTCAGCACAACACTACAGTCAGACAAGCATGGGTTGAGATACTGGAATCCCATACGAGGTAAGATCTATTTCTAAACCAGGATCGTGCAGCCTTTGTCCACGCTTGTCCCATTGTAGTTTTATACTTACCAATCAGGCTTTATCTGTTCAGATTAACCCTACAATGGGGTGGGTGAAGATATCAAGACCCCGGCGAGGTGAGATCTATTTCTTAACCAGGTTCAGGCAATCCTTATCCAAGATTATCCTATTCTGGTCTTATACTAACCACACAGGCATTATTTCTTCAGCATAACACAACATTGGGACCAATGTGGGTCAAGATACCAATATCCTGATGAGGTGAGATCTATTCCTTAACTAGGATCGTGCGGTCGTTGTCCACGGTTATCCAATTGTAGTATTACACTAGCCAAGCAGACATTCTTTCTTCAGTATAACGCCCCAATGGGACAAATGTGGGTGAAGATACCAAGACCCCGCCGAAGAAAGATCTATTTATTGAGTACGATCTTGCAATCTTAGCACACGGTCGTCTCATCGTAGTGTTATACCAGCCAGGCAGATATGCTTCCTCCAGTATAACACTATAATGGGACAAATGTGGGTGAAGATACCAAGACACAGACGAGGTAAGACTTATTCCCGAACTACGATCGTGCAACCTTTGTCCATGGTTTTCCGATTGTAGCGTTATACTAACCAAACAGGCACTATATCTTTAGTATAACACCACAATGGGTCAAACGTGGGTGAAGATACGAACACCCCGACGAAGTAAGATCTATTCCTTAACTAGGATCGCGCAACCTTTGTCCACGTTTGTCCGATTGTAGCACTATACTAACCACACAAGCATTATTTCTTCAGTGTAACTTTATAATGGGACAAATGTGGGTGAAGATACCAAGACCCCGATGAGGTAAGACTCATTCCCGAACTAGGATCGTGCAACCTTTGTCCACGGTTGTCCGATTGTAGCATTATACTAACCAAACAGGCAATATTTCTTTAGTATAACACTGCAATGGGACAAATGTGGGTGATGATACCAAAACACCAACGGGGTAAGATCTATTTCTTGACTAGGATCATCCACCATTTGTGCACGGTTATCCCATTCTATTGCTATTTTAACCATGCAGCCATAATTTCTTCAGGATAACACTACAATGGGAGAAATGTGGGTGATGATACCAAAACACCGACGGGGTAAGATCTATTTCTTAACTGGGATCAAGCAACCTTTGTCCACGGTTGTCCGATTGTAGCGTCATACTAACCAAACAGGCATTATTTCTTCAGTATAACACTACAATGGGACAAATGTGGTTGAAGATACCCATACCCCGACAAGGTATGATCTTCTTCGGAACTAGGATCGTGCATCATTTGTCCACTGTTATCCCATTCTATTTCTACACTAACATGCAAGCATTATTTCTTTAGTACAACACTACAATGAGTCAAATGTGGGTGAAGGTACAAAGACCCCGACGAGGTAAGATCTATTTCTTAACTGACATCGCGCAACTTTTGTTCACGTTTGTCCGATTGTAGCGTTATACTAACCAAACTGGAATTATTTCTTTGGTATAACACTACCATGGATAAAATGTGGGTGAAGATACCAAGACCCCGACGAGATAAGATCTATTCCTTAAATAGGATCGCGCAAACTTTGTCCATGTGTGTCCGATTGTAGCATTATACTAACCAAACATGCATTATTTCTTCAGTGTAACAATGTAATGGGACAAATGTGGGTGAATATACCAAGACCCCGATGAGGTAAGACTTATTTCCGAATTAGAATCGTGCAACCTTTGTCCACGGTTGTCCGATTGCAAGGTTATACTAAACAAACAGGCAATATTTCTTTAGTATAACACTGCAATGGGACAAATGTGGGTGATGATACCAAGACACCGATGAGGTAAGATCTATTTCTTAACAAGGATCGTCCATCATTTGTCCAAGGTTATCCCATTCTATTGCTATTTTAACCATGCAGGCATAATTTCTTCAGTATAACACTACAATGGGACAAACGTGGTTAAAGATACACATACCCCGACAAGGTATGACCTTTTTCGGAACTAGGATCGTGCATCATTTGTCCCGGGTTATCCCATTCTTTTACTATACTTACCATGCAGGCACGATTTCTTTAATATAACACCACAATGGGTCATATGTGGGTGAAGATTCCAAGACCTCGACGAGGTAAAATCTATTTCTTAACTAGGATCGTGCAACCATTGTCCACGGTTGTCCGATTGTAGCGTTATACTAACCAAACAGGCATTATTTCTTCAGTACAACACTACAATGGGACAAATGTGGTTGAAGATACCCATACTCCGACAAGGCAGGATCTTCTTTGGAACTAGGCTCGTGCATCATTTGTCTTCGGTTATCCCATTCTATTGCTATACTAAACAAGCAGGCATTATTTCTTTTCTATAACACTATAATGGGTCAAATATGGGTGAAGGTACCAAGACCTCGACAAAGTGAGATCTATTTCTTAATTAGAATCGTGCATCATTTGTCCCCGGTTATCCCATTCTATAGCTATACAAACATGCAGGAATTATTTCTTTAGTATAACACTACCATGGGCAAATGTGGGTGAAGATACCAAGACCCCGACGAGGTAAGATCTATTTCTTAACTAGGATCGTTCAAGCTTTGTCCACGGTTGTCCGATTGTAGCATTATACTAACCAAATAGGCATTATTTCTTCAGTGTAACTTTATAATGTCACAAATGTGGGTGAAGATACTAAGACCCCGATGAGGTAAGACTTATTCCAGAACTAGGATCGTGCAACCTTTGTCCACGGTTGTCCGATTGTATCGTTATACTAACCAAACAGGCAATATTTCTTTAGTATAACACTGCAACGGGACAAATGTGGGTGATGATACCAAAACACCGACGAGGTATGATCTTCTTTGGAACTGAGATCGTGCGTCATTTGTCCACTGTTATCCCATTCTATTGCTAAACTAACATGCAAGAATTATTTCTTTAGTATAACACTACAATGGGACAAATGTGGTTGAAGATACCCATACCCCGACAAGGCGTGATCTTGTTTGGAACTAGGATCGTGCATCATTTTTCCACGCTTATCTTATTCTATTGCTATACTAACATGTAGGCATTATTTCTTCAGTGTAACACTATAATGGGACAAATGTGGGTGAAGATACCAAGACCCCGATGAGGTAAGACTTATTCCCGAACTAGGATCGTGCAACCTTTGTCCACGGTTGTCCGATTGTAGCGTTATACTATCCAAACAGGCATTATTCCTTTAGTACAATACTACAATGGGTCAAATGTGGGTGAAGATACCAAGAACACGACGAGGTAAGATTTATTTCTTAACTAGGATCGTGCATCATTTGTCCACGGTTATCCCATTCTATTGATATACTAACATGCAGGAATTATTTCTTTAGTATAATACTACTATGGGTCAAATGTGGGTGAAGATACCAAGACCCCGACGAGGTATGATCTATTTCCTAACTAGGATTGAGTAAATTATATCCAGGTTTAAGAATTACCCTAATTCTGATGAATGTATTTTTTCTCTAACAATCCTCTTGAAAAAGCAAGAATAATTGAGTAAATTACGCCCATCTTTCAGAACTAAGCAAATTCTAATATAGTACTTTTATTTCCATCAATCCTCTCGAAAAGGGGAGAAGACATTATTTACTTATGTACAACCTCAAGAATTATGCAATTACGATAAAAGTATTTTTTTCCGACAATTTTCTTGAAAAAGCGAAAAGTTGAGTAAAGAAAATCTATCTTCAAAAATTTCGCTGTTTCCAATACAAAACTTTCTAATTCACCAATCCTTTTCAAAAAAGGATAAAATTATGAGTAAGCTGTGTGCATCTTAAAAAATTTCGCAGATGACAATAAAATTTCAGTCATGGGTGAACACTAGCAGCTGGGCCGTTAGCCATGATTGATCAATTGTTCATAACCATGTGACGTCGATTGGACGACCATGGAAGAGATTAACTCTAACTTGAACCACGCTTAACCCATGTTAAGCAATCTTGAACCATCGTCCACCCATTGTACCGTTTCCACGCAGGATACTAGTGAGATTCTACTATGTAATTCAGTCAGAGAAAAGTGTGAGGTACTAAAGGTTACTATAAAAGTATTAATTCGATTATTTGGAGAATCGATTAATTCGATAGTGGAAAAATACTAATTGCTAAGCGGAAATGTAAGAATTTATTTATAACTTCATTGAAACAAGGAAAAGGTAATATTTCGAAACTTGTAAATAAGCTATGTATGTCACCTCCACCAACATTACGCAATGATAATTTATTGCTTTAAAATGGCAAAGTTAGAATTATTTATATACTTTATCTATTCCACCTTACTATATTCACAATAAAAATAATCCCTTCAAAGTATGCGTTTCAGAAATACTATGAAATTCGATAACACGTAACTTTTTAAAGAATAAAACATGCGATTCCCAATGTTCGATTCAATGACATACTTTTCAATAATTTTGTTTACGATTTAATTTGAAATAATGCAACAACTATTTTTGTTAAAGCTTGTACTCCTGAATTATTATGTTTTTCTTATTTAAAAAATAAAAAACGCACTTAAGACAAGCAATGTTGGAAATGAGTTTTTATTGTAAAATTACAGTATATTATTATGAATGTAAATAGAATTTTTAATTATAGTAAGAATATATATTATTAAAAACATGGAGGTCAATATGTTCTGGTTACATTAAAAAGTCAATGTATTATGATGCACATGTAACTGGAGTGTGCAATGTTCATAAACGAAGATATAGAATTTTCAATTGTCCTTTTACTAATTATTATTTGCAGCTGAATGTGTCAATCAATTATCAAACTCGATGAGAAATCAATTCTTTCTTCGATCACATGTACATTCGTTCACATAGACATCAAGTGATTCTTAGTACCGCTCGCGCCGGCGAATTTAATTTGATTTAATTTAATTTTATTAAATAATATAAATTCAATTAATAACATATATATTTTCATCATTTATTTTTGTTTTTGAAATATTTATATTGATATTAATCAATAGATATGAAAATCTTCGTTGCATGCAGTGAAAGCGTGATTGTATGAACACTTTTCATTTTTGTCCTCTGAAAAGTTATAATTATCATAAGCTATTGAATTATTTGTCTTCTTTCACGTCAAAGGTATATTAAACAAATAATCTCAATCTGATTGATGTATATCATTCGTTATATCAAAACTATGAGACGCGTTTATTATCAATAGTGTTTTACCATCTGGATCTCAGATTATTTTATGACAAATAGTACATAGATTGAAGTTAAATACAATTTGACATCAGCGCATTTTTACTGTATAGGTAAGCAAACCTTACGCAATTCTCTGATATAGTTTCGAAACTGCAGTTCATGAGATAACGACTGATGGCTATAGTATATATATATATACTCTAATGAAGCTCTAGAATATTTATTAGCTAAACCGTTCTCCAAATTCATAACTCATACATTAATCAATTTCCCCTCTACTTGAAAAAATGAGGATCTTTTTCATCCTGGTCTTCAGTTTGGTGGTCATCTTTAATTCTTCTGGTGAATATAATAATATAATATATCTATAATTTTCAACATATTTATAAGTTTTCTTCAAATAACAGTTTGTCCAGTTTAATCCACACTCTATCTCAACTGTTTTTTTCAAACTCTATAATATGTTGATGTTCAGTCTAAAGATATTTAATATTCAACTATAGTCATCTAGGTTGTTGAGGGTTACTATCTCTAAATATTGGGAGTCATGCACGTGGCATTTTTTATTATTGTTGTACCATTAAGATAAATTCCTTTCATAGTAAGCGTAACTCGATTAGTTCTAGCCTCGTTATACACCCGAGGATGGTAAGGATAAATAGGGGACATGTAGGAGAAAGGATAGGTTTTGGATCAATTGAGAAGACGCGTGCTGATCATTCAAACGACCTACTCTTTGCACAACACTGCATCGACACGGGTCGCTGTTTAACCTCTCTAGCAATCACCCCATATGAAGAGCTTCACAGAGCTGTCATAAATCACAATTCACACGTAAACACTCAACTGACTGATAAACCCATAGGAAGATCCATACACTTTATCCCAACCACTTCTACTAAGTAAAGCTCTCCACAAGGGTTCATTAGTATCAAAAGTCTTCCGTTTCAGACATCACTCTTCTTCTTATAAACAATTGTCCTCAATACATCCCTATTCTTGCATACATATTTCGCTTCCTTCCAATCCTTTTCATGTAAGCTTATGTGTTTCCATGACTCTTGATATCTCTTCGCTTTAAAGTCTTATTCACACATTTCAAGCATTCTTTCTTCGATCTACCTCTGGGTACCCTACCACTCACCTAACCTAAATACACTTGCTTTGTTAAAAGTCCATTCATTCATTTTTTCAACATGACCAAACTATCTTAGCACATTTCTTTCACATTTGACAATCAATATGTCTTCTACACCACACTCTTTAAGAACCCACTCATTACTGACTTTCTCCATTAGCGTTTTACCGTATATATTCCGCAGGAATTGCATGCCAACTGCTTTCACTTTACTTCTATCCTATTCTTGATACATCCAGGTCTCGCTACCGTACAGCACAGTGGGTGCAAGCACGGAATTATGCATTACAAATTCAGCTTTATTTGTCGCATTTTACTTCTAAGTAATATCTCGTATACTACTGCAATGTTGCATAATATTTCCTCACCCCTTCTTTCAAACACAATGATTTTCGTTTCATTCACGTTAATCTTAAGTCCCATGCTCTTCGTGGTGGTACCAAGTCTGACCATCATTCTCTGCAAATCATTGACCAATCCTGCCGTAACGATCTCATGATCTGCAAACACCAGTCCACGCACTTTCACTGTTTCGAGATCAACACCTTCTTTATCTAAGAGAGCTATTCTTAGGCATTTGTCCATGCAAATAGCATCCAGGCGGACATAACGCAGTCTTACTTAACACCATATTTAAAATCGCACTAGTCGTTCAGCTTTCCATTTACTCTTACACTCGCTTTGTTACCATTATATATTGCTTTTGTTGCTATTATGAGCCAACTATTCCATACTCTTTCAGGACTTCCCGAAGTATAGCTCTATCCACCTTTTCGAAAGCTTTTTCCAGGCTAACGAAGGCACCGAAAACTTTATTGTCTACTCTAAAACTTTTTTCTATGACCAATCTCAGGCTATATAACACATCCGCACATGATCTTCCTGGCATAAATCCACAATGGACTTTCCAGATCCTTTCTTCAGCTATTCCCATGACCTTACCAATAAGTATTTTGATAAATATTTTTCCCACGCTACTTAAGTAACATAATCTCTCGATAATTAGTACAGTCACCTTTATCACCCTTTCCCCTTGTAGAGTGCGACAATAATCGCCTTTCTTCACTCTTTTGGAACTTCACAGTTCTCAGCACACATATTCATAAGTTAGCTCAGCCACACAAACAAATATCCGCCACCGCACTTGAGCATTTAAGCGGTGATATCATCCACACTGGCAGCCTTACCATTCTTTAGATTCCTAAAAAAAATTTTAATAAAAGAGTTGAAATGACGTGAAACGACATTGACTATTACTTTCATTAAGTGACGAATTCAATATTGCATGCCTCTATTTAATCAGCCTATTTGGAATATATTTTAAATATTCAAATTCAGACATTTTTATTTTTTTTCAGAATTAAGTTCGCAGAACAAAAGAAGTCCTGACAGACGACCTCTTCTTGGATTTCGATCTCCTTCTCCTCCTCCTGAAGAATTTCCTGCTAGTCTGCGGAAGCCATTGAAAACCAAAAAGTTTTCTTTTCCTGCAGAACGTCATCTTGTAGCGATAGGAATACATGGATTGCCTTACCCCATACAACCAAAGGTGAAATACTCTGTACGAGCAAACAGCAATGGTGACGTATTTAGATTTAGGGACGATTTCGGTGAAATGCGTAAAATATATTTTGCAAATCTTCAAGAGGCGACAATAAACATTAAATCCAAGGTGGCTAGGCTAGTTACTTATGAAGAAAAACGGATTTTGGATAGCGGTCTAAGAAGTTAGTCACTGTTGAAATCTGTAAAACGAAATTCTTATAGTCTAGAAATAGGATTCTAGCTATCAAATTTGGATCACACACTCTTGAATGTTTCCATTTGAATAAAAAAGGGAAAAAGAAAGAAAGAGGAAAGAAAAAGGAAGCAACCTCAAAGTCCTCTTTTTTCTCTCTCGTCTTTTTTTATTTTTGTATTTCATAAATCCAAATCAAGAAACATTTGAATCAAATGTAGTAATGTTTTGGTGCTCGTCACTTAACAACTGAAGAATTTGAGAATGGGTTCCATATACGTATATAAACATTATATAACCAAAAACTTCTAAGCGCTTCACTTGTTGGCGCTGATAGATTGCATAGAATGTAGCTGTATGTGTTATTGTTAAAAAATGCTTCGACATTGTTTACGAAATAGGTGAATATTCTTAACTTCAATAAAAGTGAAAATTCAATCAATTTACTTCTATTTCTTACTGAGCCATATCCAGAATAATATAAATATATAACGGATTTGCTTTGAGGATTCTTGAAATAAAGAAAAGTAAAAAAATTAATTGAAATTCTGTTAAACTTAATGGAATTCAATGAGATTCAATCGAATTCACTGGAGTCGAATTGAATCTGGTGGAATTATTATGAATAAGAATCCTACCGTACTTTCTACATCTAAAATACCTAGTGAAAATCTACTCGTCAATTTAATAAGATGAAAGTAAGCTACTTAAATTAGTAGAAAATCATTAATTCAATTAGTTTAAATATTTAGTTATCTGGCAGTAGAGAAACACTAATTGTTTATCGAAAATATATTAATTTATTTAGGGCCGCATATATTAATGAAAAAAGAAAGGTTATAAAAATTTTGAACATGAAAAATGAAAAAGTTTAATAAAAGAACGTGATTGTGAAACATTTTCCAGCTTTATCGAAATAATGTAAAGTTAATATTTCAAAACATGTAAACAGTATACACCTGTACGTATTTACACGTTCTTACTTGAATATAGAGAAACTGGATTTTTTTCTCGAATTGTTGAAACAGTTGATCTATTTTAAGTCACTTTAATTACATTAAAAATAATGAAGTGTCTAGTCTCACGGAAAACATTTGTGGTATATTCTCAGTTATTACAATAATTATTTGATTAAAAATTTAATCTAAAGTAAATATTTCGAATATAAATTTATTAAATGATATAAATTTAATTGATTATATATATATATATATATGTGTGTGTATATATATATATATATATATATATATAAATTTATTATTAGCATTTTTAGTGAAATAAACCATATTTATTTTTTTATTTATGACTACCTATGATTCTTACCGATGATTCAAAAAAATGTCGTGGCTAGTTGTTCTGCTTTTTAGCATGAATACGAAATTTATTGTGTGATGCCCTACCTATTGAGCCTGGTGTCCAAATAATCGTAGTTGGTCACAGGATTAATATTCCCTAAATTTGCCTCGATTTAATTTAGTTTCAAAAATGAAACCAATCTTAGGACGAGGAGAAGCCAAATGAGCTCAAATAAGAGTTACCATTTATAATCAATTAATTAAATAAAATTACAGTGAATTGTGACGTGACTCGATTGTGTTGAGACAGCAATAGCAGCGACAACGGTCTTTCTTCTCAGTCCAACCTTCAAAGAAAGGAAGGCGTTGAGTTTATGAATGTTCAGAAAATCTTTAAACAATAGTTCTTTAAAAAGAAACTTATCAGATTATTTCTGAAGATATCCCTTGATTGTGGTAAGTGGTGTTGGTGGAGTCCCTTCAAAAGTGATATTTGGGAGGAAAATCCAGTATTTTAGTCCTCAATGAGAAGGTTGGGAGTCCCTTCAAAAGTGATGTTCGGGAGGAAAATCTAGTAATGCAATCCTCAGTTAGAAGGTCGATTTTCCTAATCGATCGGATGCCAGACCTTGATGAATCTCTGGTACCGATGAAGAAGACTCACTCTCACACACACACACTACCACTCGAGTACAATAAGGTAACGTTTCAATTGAACTTTGCGATTGACTTTAATTGCAAAGTTGGCGGAGATTTTAACACTCGAAATGCAACACGATATACGACACTTCACAAGAGTTTTTTCGACGTGATTTGATTAAAATTCATTCAGAATTAACTTTCCAGACTCGCTTTCTCAGACTGACTTTAGGTCCTAGACCCGCTCCTTATATCCTAAACATGGTCATCGCTTCGCCTGTTGCTCACGTAAGGCTTTTTCTCATTTTGCCCACTGGCACCCTACATTCTATTTTTGGGTTTGCCTACTCGTAAATCACAGGCTAATGGTCCTTGAACTGCGAGGGTGCGTCGGTGTGCGCTTGAGGGTAGAAGGACCAGTAGAAAGAAATGATCCTCAAGATATTGTGGGTTGCCGCTGGTCGCGTGTCACAGTCACAGCAATTACAAATATAATGTGGTAACATAAAGGTATGACTACTGAGGTCTAGATCATGCATAATATTGACAGTAATAGTTAGAGTAGTTCTAATAATAATAATAATAATAATAATAATAATAATAATAATAATGTTGGTGGTGGTGGCTCAGACGGTTGAGCGCTCGGACTTCCTACCAGAGGTCCGGGGTTCGATCCCTGAGCCGGTACCTCTAGAAATTTTTCCATGTACTTTTACCGAGGTTCTGGTGGTTCGGATTCCACCTTAAGCTGT
>JAUMHM010095877.1:0-24852 GCA_032362435.1 Melikaiella ostensackeni
TTAAATTCTCCTCAATTCAATGGATTCTTTTCAATTTTTCTTAAATTTTTCTAATTTGCTTTGAAGTTTTTTAAATTTATGTTGAATTCTTAGGCATTTCATCAAATTCTTTCAAATTCCCTTGATTTTTTTATAAATTTTCCTTGAATTCTCCTGAGTTTCATCAATTTCGTATTTACGAACTCTATTCACTACCATTTATTTGAATTAAATGGAATGTTTTTGATTTGAATAACTTTTTTGCATTCACTTGAATTATTGTATATTCATCTTGGATTCGTATGAATTGCATCCAATTTTGATAAATTATCACGCCAATTTTACTGAGATAAATGGGAAATTTTGTCTTTTTTTCAATTCATTTGAATTTATTTGAAATTCACCCCAAACTCCTCGAAATTCCCTTCAAATCTTACAAATTAACTGCAATTTAACTGAAATTAATGGAATATTCTGCATATTCAAAATTTCTTCAATTTATTTGAATTCATTTGGAATCCATCATAAATTCTTATTAACTTATCCTAAATTCTTCATCATTCTTCCAAATTTTCTTGATCCTTTCTGATTCTCCCTGAATTCTTTTGAATTCAATTGAATTATACACAATTCAATGGATTATTTTATATTTCTCCTAAATTTCTCTAATTTACTCTAAAGTTGTTGAAACTGATGTTGAATTTTCAGGCATATAATTAAATTCTCTTAAATTCTCTTAAATTCTCTTAAATTTTTTATATATTTTCATTGAATTGTCATGAATTTTATCAATTTCGTATTTACGAATTGCATTCAATTTTGATAAATTATTACGCCAATTCTACTGAAAGAAATGGAATATTTTGTATTTCGGTTATTTTTTTTTAAATTCATTTGAATCCATTAAGAATTCACCCTAAACTCCCTTAAATTCCCTTCACTTTTTTCAAATTAACTTCAGTTTTACTGGAATCAGTGGAATATTTTGGATATTTGAAATTTTTTAACTGTATTTGAATTCATTTGGAATCCACCCTGAATTCTTATGAACTTATCCTCAATTCTTTCAAATTCTCTTGATTCTTTCTGATTCTCCCTTAATTCTTTTGAATTCAATTAAATTCTACTCAATTTAATGGAATTTTTAATATTTTTCCTAAATTTTTCTAATTTACTGTGAATTTTTTAAACTTATGTTGAATTCTCAGGCATTTCGTCAAATTCTTTAAAATTCCCTTGATTTTTTCATAAATTCTCCTTGAATTCTCATGAATTTTATCAGATTCGTATTTACGAATTCTACTCACTCCCATTTATCGGAATTCAATGTTTTAGACTTGAATAATTTTTGTTTGCATTTACTTGAATTATTTTAAATTCATCTTGACTTTGTATGAATTTCATCCAATTCTAATAAATTCTAACTCCAGTTTTACTGAAATAATTGGAATATTTTGTGTTTTTTTTTCTAATTTATTTGAATCCATTTGGAATTCAGCCTGGACTCCCGTACATCCCCTTCAATTCTTCCAAATTAACTGCAATTTTACAAAAATGAATGGAATATTTTGAATATTTGAAATTTTTTAACTGTATTTGAATTCATTTGGATTCCACCCTGAATTCTTATTAACTTATCCTAAATTCTTTTAGATTCTCTTGATTCTTCCTAATTCTCTCTGAATTTTTTTCAATTCAATTAAATTCTACTCAATTCAATGGATTCTTTTCAATTTTTCTTAAATTTTTCTAATTTGCTTTGAAGTTTTTGAAATGTATGTTGAATGCTTAGGCATTTTATTAAATTCTTTTTAATTCCCTTGAATTTTTCATAAATTCTCCTTGAATTCTCAAGAATTTTGCCAGATTCTTATTTAATAATTCTATTCACTCCCATTTATCTGAGTTCAATGGAATGTCTTTGACTTGAATAATTTTTTTTGCATTCACTTGAATTACGTAAAATTCATCTTGAATTTGTATGAATTTCATCCAATTTTAATAACTTATTACTCCAATTTTACCGAAATAATTGGTATATATATATCCAATTCATTTGAATCCATTTAGAATTCACTCTAAACTCCCTAACATGCCCTTAAATTCTTCCAAATTAACTGCAATTTAACTGAAATCAATGAAATATTGTGGATATTTAAAATTTTTCACTTGATTTGAATTAATTTGGAATCCACCCTGAAATCTTATTAACTTATCCTACATCCTTCAAAATTCTTTTAAATTCTCTTGATTTCTTCCAATTCTCCCTGAATTCTTTTGAATTCAATTAAATTATACTCAATTGAATAGATTTTTTTATATTTTCTCAAATTTCTCTTATTTTTTCTAAGGTTTTTGAAACTTATGTTGAATTCTTGGGCATTTTATCAAATTCTTTGAAATTCCCTCGAATTTTTTATAAATTCTTCTTGAACTCTCATGAATTTTCTCAGATTCGTGTTTACAAACTCTATTCACTCCCATTCATCTAATTAAATGGAATGTTTTTGATTTGAATAATTTTTCTAGCATTCACTTGAATTATTTTAAATTCATCTTGAATTTGTATGAAATGCATCCAATTTTGATAAATTATTACGCCAATTTTACTGAGATGAATAGAACATTTTGTATTTTTCTTTATTCATTTGAATTCATTTGAAATTAAACCTAAACTCCCTCAAATTCTCTTCATTTCTTCCAAATAAAAGCAATTTCACTGAAATCAGTGGAATATTTTGGAAGTTTAAAATTTTTCAACTGTATTTGAATTCATTTGGGATCCTCCCTGATTTCTTATTTACTTATCCTAAATTCTTCAAAATTCTTTTACATTCCCTTGATTCTTTCTAATTCTCCCTGAATTCTTTTGAATTCAATTAAATTCTACTCAATTCAATGCATTCTTTCAAGTTTTTCTTAAATTTTCCTAATTTACTTTGAAGTTTTTTAAATTTATGCTGAATGCTTAAGCATTTCATCAAATACTTTCAAATTCCCTTGAATTTTTTATAAATTCTCCTTGAATTCTCAAGAATTTTACCAGATTCTTATTTACTAATTCTATTCCCTCCCATTTATCTGAATTAAATGGAATGTTTTTGATTTGAATAATTTTTTTGCATTCACTTGAATTACTTTAAATTTATCTTGAACTTGTATGAATTTCATCTTATTTTGATAAATTATTATGCCAATTTTACTGAGACAAATGGAAAATTTTGTATTTTTTTTTTTAATTCATTTGAATTCATTTGAAATTCACCCTAAACTCTCAAATATCCTCTATTTCTCCCAAATTAACTGTAATTTTACTGGAATCAGTGGAATATTTCGGATATTTGAAAATTTTTCACTGTATTTGAATTCATTTGAAATTCACCCTGAATTCTTATTAACTGATCCTAAATTCTTTCAAATTCTCTTGATTCTTTCTAATTCTCCCTGAATTCTTTTGAATTTAATTAAATTCTACGCAATTCAATTGATTTTCTTATATTTTTCTCAAATTTTTCTAATTTACCGTGAAGTTTTTGAAACTCATGTTGGATTCTTAGGCATTTCATCGAATTCTTCTAAATTCTCTTGAATTTTTATAAATTCTCCTTTAATTCTCATGAATTTTATTAGATTCGTATTTACTAATTCTATTCACTCCCATTTATCTGAGTTTAATAGAATGTTTTCTATTTGAATATTTTTTTTTGCATTCACTTGAATTATTTTCAATTCATCTTGAATTTGTATGAATTTCATTCAATTTTGATAGATTGTTACTCCGATACTACTGAAATAAATGGAACGTTTCGTATTTTTATTTTTTAAAATTTATTTGAATTCATTTGGAATTCACCCTGTATTCCCTTATATTCCCTTCAATTCTGACAAATTAATTTTTCTTAATTCGTCTTGAATTCTTATGTATTTGATCGAATTCTTCTCATTTCCCTGAAATTCCTCTAAATTTTATCGAAATTTGTTTAGTTCATCCAAGTCTTTAAAGTTCCCTCGAATTCTTCAAAATTCACTCCAATTTCACTGAAACCAATGGATTTTTTCTTTATATTCTCAAATTATGTGAATTCTTTCTAATGTAACTTTAGTTTTCATGGAATCCTTTTAAATTCTTCACTTTTAGTCCATTTTAGTCCTTTTGTGGTTTATAAAGTAGCCACTTTTGGTCACTTTTTCGGCTTAAATAGATCACTTTTTTAATTAATTTTTTTTCAAGTATATAAGGCTGTCAAAGTCCTAATTTTGCTGTAATTTTGGATACACGGATTTTCTATAGATTTGTTGAAAATAGTACGTAACAGTATCTATTTATCCACCCCCCACCGATCCTCCGCCCATCCATGCAACAGATCGTAACAATTTCACGAACACCCTCCCCCCAAAGTTGTTACGTAATTTATGGATGGCCCCTAAGTTTGAATGCTAAAATTCTGAAATTAAACTTTTTTTTTTATTTAAAGAACTTTTTTCTAGATTATTATATTTGTCAAAATTATCAAAATTTTATAGATAGTTCTCCAATAATTACAACGAAATATTTCGAGTAAATAGAAAAAATAATAACATTTACCTGAGATGTCCGACTGGTGGTTTACCGTAAGGTATTCCAAGGAATGCCGAATACCTTCTTCCACTTCTTGATTTCTGAATGGTGCCATTAAGTACACCTTGGAAAGTTTTCACTAAAGGTTCTCCATTTGCGAACAAAATTAGGCACGGGCAGTGCAGCATCAATAAATAAAACTGATAGTTAGTTATCGCAGGCTTCTTCTTTAACACTTTCATGTCACAATAAGGCCAATGTGATTCTGCGTTGATAAGTGTTTGTTCCAAAAAATCGAAATTTCGATATTTTTATTATTGTCGACTTTTCAATATGCTTCTTAACCCATGATGTCCATATTGTACTGAATTCGAGTTATTAGGAATTCTTTATTACAGTTTGAACTGCAATTTCTGACAACATATGTTCCAAAATGTTCAAAAAAAATCTGTATGTGAAGATATAGGAATTAGGGTGGTCTTAATTTACTTTTTTCTGGAATTCGTTTCCTCTCACTCGCGATTATGGTGTGAATGACTCAATCACTCATTTCCCCTTACTCCCCCCGCCCCTCATTATATCTCATTTCCCCTCAGTTCCATCATTTGCCCTTACCCCTTACGTCACTTCCCCTCGCCTAATCACTTCTTATTTCCCCGTACTTCCCCTCATTTACCATCATTTTCCCTCACTTCCCCTTTCTTCATAAGACGGACGGACATCTGACCGGAACCCTAAAAACTTGAAATTTTCAACACTTTCAAAATGGCGGACCTAACAATTTGGGTAAAAAATTTAATTTTTTATAGTTATCAACTAAGAATAATGAAACATAGGAAGAAAGTTCAATAAATTATTGTAAAGTGAATAGTGGACCGGAAATCTCAAAATTTGAGAAAATCCAAGATGGTTGAAAACTTAATACTATGAGAATAGCTTCTTTTTGTAGTTTTCAACGAAATATTTTGAAACTCTTCTATTAAAAGAAGTGTGGCTTTAGAAAACATCCAAGGATCCCAGAAGTTCCGTACTTTTGAATCAATCCAAGGTGGCAGCCAATTCAAAATTCCAAAAGTTTACTTGTACAGCTTGTGATGAAGTATTTTAAAACTTTGCTGGAAAAAGAATTTCGACTTTGCAAATTATCTGATCATTCCAGAATTCGAGAATTTTGAAGAAATCCAAGATTACGGCCAATTAAGTACTCTAAAAATTGCTAATTTCTGCAGTTTTCAATGAAATATTTTTAAGCTTTGCTAGAAAAAAAAGTTTGACCTTAGAAATCATTTGATGATCCCAGAAGTCTAATATTTTGGAAAAATTTAAACTGACGACTAGTAGAATTTTCAGAACTATTTCACTTTCATGCTTTTTAGTTAAATCGTCCTAAACTTCATCAGAAATTCGAGTTTATCTTAAAGCATTTTGTGTTGATATTATAACTTCAAAATTTTGAATGAAATTCAAGATGGAAGCGGTAAAACTTTGCAAAATTCAATCACTTTCGAAATTTTTGAACAAAACTTGTTTAAATTTCTCAGGAAATTACGTTTCTCAGTTTTGTTGCAAGCTGAGTACTCTAATCTTTAAATATTACACTAAAAGTAATAAAGGGCTAAAATTTGGAGGACACTCAATTTTTGGGTATTCGTCGCAAAAGAAATTATATATTAGGAATATGTGAAAAATATTCCTTCTTTTACTCGAAAAAATGAACTAAAAATCTGTGACAGTTACAATTGGATAAGGACCGCTTAGTTTTTCTTTCCTCAAACACAGAAAATTTGTTTAAAAAATGTTTCTACCTCCCTGAAACATTGTAAATCATGGCCACATACGAAAGTTTGGCATATCAAAGAATACATATATTTCACATATTTAACAGGCTCGGATTAGTTCTTACTATATTTTCGTGATTTTGTAAGAAAATATGCAGTTTTAAAATTTATGAGATGGAAAACTGGGTAAGGCCTGTTTCGATTTCACCTCTCCCACACAGAAAAAATTTGTTCCTCATGTTCTCACATCTTCAATATAGAATTTTCGTGGGACACGTGTGCTTCTATAATTATATCAGAATTTGTTATTCAAAAACTTATCGCAGAAGACTTTTTTTGTTTATACTGTGAAATTTAATTTTTGGTGCTTATATCCATTTGCCATTCTCATGATTTCATGTGTACCTACAGGCTTAAGATTTTGTGTACACACTGAAAATGATAATGTTTAGTCTGCAATTTTTAGCAGCATAATATGTTGCATAATATGTTTAAAAAATTTCACTTGACACCTATTTCCTTACATCTTTGTATTTTAAACTTTTTTTTAAATACAGAGCTTCCGTGTAATTCATCAACGCTTAACATCTTAACTAAATACAAATTTCGAAATATTATATAAAAAATATAAAATAATTAATTGCCGTTGATTTGTAATTTTAAAATTTGCGAAAATAGTTCATTCTGTTATTTATCATAAAATTAAAGATACTGTCTGAAGTCAAAAATATGATTTACAGAAGGTTGAATTCAAAGTTAAACTGTATGCCTTCAGATGAGTATTTGAATTCCATTATAGATATTTATATGATAAGGTATAAAGTGCATAGAAAAGTACCAGTACTAGTATTGCAAATATTATAAATGGGTAAATTAAGTTCAACAGCAGAATATTTTCTGTAAAATATCTTCAGAAAAGACTCTAATACATCTGTATATATGCATTTTTATTTTGAATTATTTTATATTGTTTATAAACATTTTTAATAATGAGATTTTTTTGAAGTTGCAATTTTGCTTGAAGGAGATCAGAAAAAAATTGACATCTCTCGAATACATGGTTGTACTTGATTTTCCAGATTTTTCGTACAAGTGTAGTTATGGAAAACAATTATTGTTTATGACAATTTCTTGTTAAAAGTGGCAAAAGTTTTCCCAACATTTTTTGGCGAAGTATCACTATACCTTCAGTGATTCTGCAAATTTCAACTCACTGAAAAAATTATTTTCAGAAGTTTGATTATTTGAATAAAAAGGGTTCCCCACCCCTTCGCCAGTTTTCGATTTTGAATGCCAAAAAAAATGTTTCCCAGTACTTTTTACTACAAGCACTTCAAGGACCTAATATGCAAAATCAGATCATAATTTTTTTTGCAACAATAAAGATTAAATACAGCTAAGACGAGATAAAGAAAATAATATCGTTAATTAACAAATTCGTAACATTTAAGCCATTGTGACCAAAGAGTTCGATGATGGTTCCTCTTAAAGCCTTTCTTATTCTCTGCAAATCATGTACTGCACATTTTTCTGTATTTCTTCGCCAAAAGCAATAACCCGCACAAGCGTCTTGAAAAAATGTATCATTTTTTCGTTTTTTGACAATAACAAAAATGTGACAACACTTGTAGACCGGAGAATTTTAAGATTTCATAAGGACTTCCTTATAAACAATAATAAACAAAAATTACTACTAGCAATTCGTTTTGGCAAATATGCTCTTTTCGCCTAATTTATATGTCGTACGGTTGAAAATGCTCTAGCGGTAATAACTCTTCAAGATCATTTTCAACTTGTTTTCTGTTCTCTTGAATAAAAAAATACGGTAATTCAAGGTCACTTATGTGCCATTTATTCTATATTCTAGCAATATTATAAGCATGCTAAAGTGCCCGGAAAACAGTGCGCTACCAATTAAAGACGAGCTTTGGAAATTGAATTTCATATATATTATGGAAGAATTAATTTACGAGAAACTCTACATTAAAAATGATTATTTAAGTGTATTTTATGGAGAAAGTTAATTTCGCGCCATCTCCCATTTTCATTTTTTTTACACCAAAATCCAGCTTTGAAAATTAAGAAACTAAAGTACTTACGCACAGAAATGTCCTCCTCAATTGGGCGCAAGTTTTAATATAGAGCTACCCGCACAAATAAGGAAAATAAAGAGACTTTGAAAATAAACCCGCTAGCAGAAGCCATTTCGTCCAATTTTTCTGATGAAGTATTATATCAGAAAATTTTGGTCAACGTTGCATTTTGAATGCACGTGGAGCACTGCCCTCGCAATCCTCAAACCGTCGTCGACAAACATTATGGATAAACATTAACAAAGCGACGGTGACATTGCCAAATATTAAAACGTGTTTGCGATCGTGAGTCAAACAAAAAACTATGCATTTTCAAAATAATAATACAGCACAAGGAAATAAAGAAACTTAACTTCACAAATTGTTTCACAATTTTAAAATTCTGCTTTAACGATTATAGTACTCTTCTACGAAAAAAAAACTATTGTCTCAAAGTACCACGGTCGAACGAATAGTTTTTTATTGCTATTCCAAACTCTTTTGAACTATTTTCTTGATACTTGGGAAAATGTTGGTACTAGAAAGAAATGTTATTCAAGATTGACAAATGGAAAAATTGCTTTCAGTTTGAAATTATTCTAATTTGAAATTGAACGTTCTAAATTAAAAACTGCCCGTATAAGCAACAATCTAAAATATTTATTCGCAAAATGTGAACAATTCTTTTCTGACGGTAAGCTTGAATTGTTCCTTGGTTTCTTCCAGCGTCTCGTTTATCAAGGGAAATTTTCAGAAAATATTAAGATCGAAATATTCAATACTTCAGGAACAGTTAATATTCTAGTATAATAGCACAGATTCTGACTTTTATAACAAGTGACTAACAGTTTCGGTACGTGTAGACGCTCTCTTTAAAAAATATATTTCTTTTTGTAATTTACTCAAACTCTGCTTCACGAACATCATTAATATCATATTGAATCCTCAGATTTCTAAATTGCTGCAGCTCAATTCAATCTTCCATTTAATATCAACATGATCCAAGCAAATAAGAAAATAGATCAGCCCAACTTCACGATCTTAGCAACCGACAGTCGCTTTTTTTTGTTGAGAACGTACAAAAAAAAAGAAACTTTAAACTTGAATTAACTTAAAACGATTTAAATCTCTAAAATTTCAAGTGAAAGTATTGCATTTTCAATAAAATATATGAACTTTTATGCAATTAAACAAATTTTTAACCACAAATATGAATTTTCAACCAAGAAAATTATTTTGTACCACAAAAGACGAATATCCAACAAAAGAGTTGTATTTTCAACCAGAAAAGATTTGTTGGTCAATAAAAAAGAATTCATCCAAAATGTTGAATTTTCAAGTCAAAAAGACGAATTTACAATATAATACATAAATTTCCAATCGAGGAGATTAATTTTCTATCAAAAAAGATGAATTATGAACAGAACACATTTCAACGAAATAGTTGGATTTTCAACCAAAAGATGAATCTTCAAATTAAATGCTGAATCTTTAAGCAAAAAAACGAATTTTCAACAAAGTAGTTCCACTTCCAACCAAAAGAGATGAATTTTGAACAAAATACGTAAATTTTGCACCAAATAGTTGAATAAATTATCAACTAAAAAATAATAAGAAATTTAAAAAAACTTTCTACAAAATAGTTAAATTTTCAACCAAAAAGATGAATTTTCCACTTGAATGATAAATCTTAAAAAAAATAATTTAAATAATGTTTCTTAACAAAGTAGTTACACTTTCAACCAAAATAGTTGTCTGGCGTCAGTTTAACTTCAAATATCTGACAAACAAATTAGTCACTTTTATTGACTGAAGATCAGTCACATTAAATGACTGATTGATTCAGTCAGCAATATTGACTGATTCATCAGTGAAAACCACTGTTTTGTTAGTTTAAATGACTGAATATTCTGTCCAGGCATGATTGATTAAGTCAGTCAAATTTGAACTGTTTTGAATTTAGAGTGTGGTTTCACTTTCAGCCAGAAAAGATGAACTCTCAACGAAAAATGTAATAGTCAATATTATATAACCAAAGAAGGCAAAGTTTCAACCAGATAGTTGAATTTTCATCTAAAAAGATTATATTTTTGTCAAAAAAGGCAAATTTTGAATAAAATACATCAAAAAGACAAATTTGCAACAACATACATGAATTTTTAATTAAATAGTGGAATTTTTTTCTAAAAAAGATAAATTTCTAATACAGGAAGGAATTTCCACCGAAGAAATAAACTTTCAAGTAAAATTATTAATCTGCAACTGAAGAAAAAAAGAATTTCTGACAAAGTAACTCAACTTACAACCAAGTAGTTGAATTTTCAACAAAAAATAACGAATTTTCAACAAAATGATTGTATACCTAACCAAAGCAGAATAATCTTCTACTCAACAGATGCAGTTCAATCAAAAAGGATGAAATATTTACCAAAGGAGATGAATTTTCAACCAAAAAGAATTAACTTTTGAAGAAAAATTGCTGGATTTTCTTATTTTGTTCTATAAATTCAGTTCGCAATTAAGCTAAAAACGTGGAAAAGTAGAAAAGAGGACAATAGGAGACAGACTATGAAGCCTGCTATAAATACATAGGAATTTGGACAACTTATAGACTAATGAATCATAATTCTAATAAACATTGAAGTTTCTTTTGAATACTTTAAAAGTTTAGAAATTTCATGATATAAAACTGGAAATTTCCTCTTCTAAAACTAATTTCATTAAGGCTCTACGTTTATTTTATCACCAGAATTTATATATTGTATGTTCGTTCCCTAAGTTTAAAAAATCCGAGAGATATTTTTTTGGGGGGAAGGGGGGGTCTGAGAAAATCTTACGCTACCTTACGTGGATTGAGGGGGAAGGGGAGTTTGAAAATTTCGGAAAAACACCTTACGTAATTTGTGGATTACCATTAAGATGCCACAAGGTGCTATCAGGTGAACATTGACATTTGATAAATGTATCAAATGTCAATGTTCACTTGTCAATTATAATTTTGGTACCAAATATTGATCATTTCAATCAACTGAGTATCAAACTGCTGCAAATTACTTTGACCCAACTTCAAAATGGAAGTAAATCCCTAGGATTTTCTGTGATACGTCGTGTATCTTGAAATTCAGTATTCGATAGTGCATACAGGTATTTGCTTTACACACTTGTATATTAAATCTTCTATTTTCCTGATAGTGTAGAATTCATTTTATTTTTAATTGAATGATAAATAGTTGTTCTCCGTATTACGTATTCGAATAACTTAATTCATATCAGAGGAACGAATTTATTAAAAGGTTCTTACATCCGGTATTGATATTGTATAATTACATATCTGAATCTGATAGAAACATATATATGTACACGTATTTTTCAATGAATAAATGACTATATAATATGATAATAATGTTCGCTTCAAGTGAACGTAAATCAGTTTTCGATGATACATTGTAAAATTCGCGATTTTTAATTATTTATTAAGTATAGGAACATTTCTTCTCCAAAAGTTCATTCGTTCCGTGTAGAATGTATTGGACAATATCACAGTAGGATCTGCATTATTGTTAATATTACCAATTTGAAGATGAACTGGGTTTTCTGTAGTATATGGCAACCAGATATTAGGATCTTTTAATTCACTTGATGTTGGTTTGCTAAAATTTTATGAAAAAATCTCATGAAGTTTGATCATGAGCAATTAGAAACAACTGCTATCTTAATAGATAAAGAATGTAATAAAAAAGAAAGTATAAGTAAAATATTGATTACATATTTAAGCGATATTGTACAGGGTGTCCCACGGGAAGTTGCGAAAACTAATCGGCAATTATTTTGAAATGCATGCAGGTATCAATATGCCTCAAATTGCTTTCAGAAGAAGAAATTTGGAGGTTTTTTCATACAAAAATTTATTATGATTAATAATATTTTAATACATTTATTTCACATTTTTTTAAATCGAAAAATTTAATGACAAATATTTTCGAAGTGTTCACCATCACCACTCGAGTAAACAATCAATTTTTTTTCGAAAACTATACGAAACTTTACTTAATATTTTATTTGAAGAAATATTTACAGTTTTTCTAATAGCTTTCATCAATTCTTTTGTTGTTATTGGATTTTCGGAATAAGAGTGATCTTTACTGTAACCCCATAAGAAAAACTCACGGGGGTTCAAATCTGGGGAGTATGGTGGCCACTCAATTCTTCCGTGAGCAAATTTAGGGTATCCTAAAAAGTTTTGTATTGTAGTTTTCTATAAGGACCTCCTAAATTTAAAAAAGTTTCTTACAATCCTGTGTAGCGAAGATTTTGAAATGTTTAGTACTTGAGCAGCTTTTTTAATGGTGGAATTTGGATTTTCTGAAAAATATTTTTCTACTTCATCCACTGTTTATTTCGTCACAACTGTATATGAAGGGCCCGGAGCATCATATCTACGGTCCTAAAGAGTGCCATACTGTGTGAAATTGTCAATAATCCTATGGAAAAAAATGCATTTGAATGAAATTCAGTTAGAAAGATTCATGAGACAAAACATGAACATGAATTAGAATTATTTTCAAACCTTTTTAGAGTATTTTCACTAGCAACTCTATGCTGTCCAAACTTAGTTCTGAATTCTCTATATGCATTTGCATACACTTCACCTTTAGAGTAGAAGCACTCAATGAGATATATTTTTTCTTCAGTTGTGAGGTCACTCATTTCGACGCACGTATTTGTAACTCTACAGCGTCTGGAATGAAACTACCAACGCTCAGGTATATGACCATCAATTAGAGAAATCCTACTTAGATGATGGAGGGGAAAGAGAGATATTTAGTTTCAGCGACTTCCCGTGGGACACCCTGTATTTACGAGCATGAAGAAATAATCAAAAATTGAAAATAATAATATAATTTACTGTTCACTTACCCATTTGTAGCAAACGATGTCCAGATTTCCACCATTGTTTTACTGATTAATAAGTCTGTGGCCGTAAATTTTAAATCTGATATTTGAGTGGACTCATTATTAAAAAGGTACATTATTTCTCCACTGTGACCAACACCAAGACCGTTGTATTTAGCTATAGAACCTTTATATCCGAATGTATAAAAATAGTTAGGACTATTAACTGTCGGTGTTACTATTTCTAACATCCTTACTTGCGGATAAAAGAAAAGTCCATCACTGAGAAATCTTGTAACACTTTCCAAGAACTAGACAATATTTTTGTTTACAATTACAAATCTTCATAAAAAAATATTTCCAAATGTTATACAAGATTATAGGTAGTATGTTAAATGCTCACGTACCGACTTTTTGCTAACTGAAATGAGAGAATTGTGAAAGTAGAAACTATTCACGGCTGGTGTAAATTTCAATAAATTCGAAGATTCAAGGTAGTAAGCACCGAGATAAGCGATGAGTGGATCTATGATTTCTCTGAGAATACGGTAAATTATATTACTGGAATATGCAGCTGAAATCAAGAAAATCAAAAATTCATGTGGGTTGTGTCAACTGCTATTAAAATTTGTAAAAAAGGTCAGTAGGGGACCTAACTTATGTAATAGGAATGGAGGGCAAAGGAGAAAAAAGGTAAAGCATTGATAAAAATCCAGTACTGATCGCGAGTTGGAGACCACCTGTTTTTCGATGTTTTTTAAATGTAATCATAATAAAGTTAAAATAATTGTTTCTCTTAAATATGTTGGAAGCTATCTAAATTCTCTATAAAATGATCCTACATTAAAGTCGCAAATTCGTAAATTACGAAAAATTTCCAGAAATTGAGAAAATTTATTAAAATTTAAAGTATCCAAAAATGTCAAAAATTTCCGAAAATTGTCGCTAATTCATGAAATTACCAAAATTACACATTAATGTGTCATCACAATAACAATAACAAAAGGAAGGGAAATTCTTCACTTAAACTAAATATTCTGAACCCATAATTCAATTTTTATAATTACCCACCAATCATAAGAAAAAGCCCTTCATCATCTATGACCCCACTTATAAAAGGCAAGTCCTTCGTTTGATTCCTTGCTATCAAATTTTTTGGACTATCTGTTAAAAATGCACCCTCAGCGTCAGGTTCGTCCGTAGGTGTCCAAGATAATTGTGCGAAGCGCAAAACTTCACTGAATATAGAACTCGTTTTTAATAAAATTGCTGGACTTTTTCCCCGCAAACATTTTACAAATTCTGCGGAAGCAATCCAAGGACAAAGAACTAATGGAGATAGAGTCCTTGTGTATGCAATAAGGGTACTCCTTTTTTGGTATGACCATGGGGACAAACTTCCACCACTTTGAATTATATACTTGTGAAACAGACCTGTGAATGTATTATGAAGTAATTATAATATTTTTTTATATACTGCTTCCTCATAGAGGGAGGTTTGTAATGACCTAATTTTCAAATCTACTTTTTTGACATATTTCGTTATAATTCGATCCCAGGAACTCGAAAATGCAATTTATAAAAAATTTCCATGTGTGAGTTTATGTGTAACTTTTTGCTGCTCACCATATCTCGAAAAGTAAAAGAGCTATGAGCTAATTAGAAGTGGTGTTTTTTTGCGTTCAGAAATTTGAAAAAAAATTAACTTGTTTGCATGAAAAAAACTTTTTTGATATTTGAAATACAACAATGGTATATCTAATTTATTTGTTCTCGTCTTCAAGAAGCACCAATCAGCCTATTGTTGAACCTTTCATGACCTACTAGAACCGATCTACGAAGTTTCAAAAAACTTGTTCATTATGTTTATATGAGACAAACTTTGTTGATATTAGAAATACTAGAGTACTGAACCTGACATATTTGTTCACATCTTCAAAACGCGTCAAATGATACATTGACAAATCTTACGTGACCTTTTATGATTCAGTAACACTGATTTATAAATTTTGAAAATATATTTCTCATCTGGTTTATATGAGGCAAACTTTTTCAATAATGGGAATACAAAAGTACTGTATGTGATGTGTCTGTCCGCGTATTCGAGACGCACTGATTGATTTATTAAAGAACCTTTCATGGACTTCCATGACCTACTAATACCGTTTTTCAATTCTTATACAAAATTATTTACCTTTTTTATAGGAGAATAACTTTTTTGATGTTAGGAATATAACAGCACCGTATTTGGTGCAATTGTTTGCGGTTTCGAGTCACTTCGAATGACCTATTGAGGAACCTTTGGTGATATTCCATGATCTATCAATAGCGAATGATAAAATTCAAAAGATTGTTTACTTTCTTTATATAAGGAAAACTCATTTAATATTTGGAATATAACAGTGCTGTTGCCTAAAAAGTTGTTCGTTACAACAAGAGGCATTGATCGACCTTTTGATGGTCTCTCCGATTTTCTGGAAATATAATGTTCTGTGTAAGATATAACCATCAACTTGATGAAATAAGTGTCAGTTTTTTTTTTGTTAACGAAAATAAACCTTCCTCTATGAGAAAGAAAATTTATTTGATGCATGTGAGGGAGCAAAGTGCTCATAAAGTGAGCTTAAATTAATATACTAGTACTTCACAGCGGAATTATACAACTTGTCAAACATTAATCTATTTCACAATTGATCATAGGATTTGTCAACACGTCGTTGATATCATCTATGTCAACCTTTGCTGATCAAAAATCTTCAAACAGATAAAAAGAAAATGAAAGTTATTTAATTTTTATCATCATACCATTGCTTGCTTTTGAAATGGCATGTAAAGCAACACTTGAACCTCCAGAGCTTTGTCCAAATAAAGTCACCTGATTTGAGTCACCTCCAAAAAATGTTATATATTTCTGGACCCATTTTAATGCCAGTACCTGGTCCTTCATTCCAAAATTTCCTGGAGCAGCAGAATTTCCGGTGCTCAAGAATCCAAAAATCCCGAGTCTATAGTTTAAGGTAACTAAAATTACGTCCTTGTCTAAAAGGTATTTAGCACCATTCGTATTACTGCTACCACTTACGAAACCACCCGAATGGATCCATACCATAACTGGTAGCAATGTATTGTTCTTCTGAAAAATGCATGAATATAGGGAATTAATCCGCATTATGATTAAAATGATAAGGGTGCATTGAACGTGGAATCTCTTACCGATGACGAATTAAACTCAAGGAGCGGTGTGTAAACATTTAAAAACAAACAATCTTCATCTCCAGTTATCTTATTATTATGGTCGATTTGAATGCATATGCTTCCAAAAGTATTTGCTGCTCGAATTCCTTCCCAATTACTTGCTGCTACAGGATTTGCGAATCTAAATTAATTAATTTTTTTTTACAACAAATGCATGACTTCAGCCCTTTTCGATGCCTGTAAGATGGGGCTAAAGTAGTGCTTTTCGGGCATGGTTATGTCAGATAGAGCAAAAGTGTGACATCAAAGGTGAATTATGTAGATGATACATCTATGAGCTCACATTTTGGGCTAAAAAGAAGTAATCGTGAAATCGATCACGTTGACAGACTGTTTCGTAAATTAGGTGAAATCAAATTGAAAATTTACCATAAATTACAGATAAATTACCGTAAATAATCGAGAATTTCAGGAAATATATATCGAGTTTATGAATCACCGAAAATTCACGGAAATTTAGAGTATCCAAAAATTGCCAATATTCCCGGGAATTTTCGGTAATTTATAAAATTCCCGTAATCTACGACTTGTACTAAAGGAAATTACACTTGGCGTAAAAAATCCCACTTCTCCACCTAGGTGCATAATGTACTATTATGGGTAAGAATATAAGAGTGATTGCCAAAAAGTAGACCATTTTAAACAACGAGATTTTCGAACACAAAAAATTTCCAAACCAATTGAAATATTTTTTTTAATGAAGAGTAACCCAAGAGAGCATGAAAATAGAAAAATAAGAGATCAAAGAATGTATTTGTGATAGATATGAATTTTACACGGAAAAATAGCGATAATTATTTGCTGTTATTTGGAATCAATGTTGATAAATCGATTTTCAACTATTCTAAAATCTTTGCAAGTATAAAATTAACAATTGTAGCCTGTCTTAGGAATTGTTTGAATAATTATTTTTGAGTTTCACTTTAAAATAGCAATGCAGGGTAACCAAACAAAAAACACGTGGGACAGACTTTGAAGTGATTTTTGAAATTGCTAACTCTAAAATATTGAACATTACCCTTGATTTTCTTCTTTTTCGGCCCAATATACCGTAAATCGGGGCTAAGCGGTGCGTTTGTGGGGAAAGCGGCGCACACTTAATTCTGCATTTAAAATGCGATAATGCTTCTTCTACGTTTTTCAATGGATGTCTTACAACTCTTAGTTGCAAGCCTTTATATTTTTTACCTAGAAGGAGGAAATATAGTATTCAGAAATACAGAATCAAGGGTGCGCCGCTTTCCTCCACATGCGCCGCTTAGTTTTGGTGTACGCTAAGTGATACCTGTCAATCTCAAACATTCAAAAAATGGTTTGAATATTATTTAGAAATTTTTCATTTTAAATTTAAAGAAGAAGTGGAAAATGACTGGGACTTGAAGTGGTCAACATTTTAGCATCTAGCGGGGTTGCGCCTTGGCAAACCTTAAACTGCAGGTTGCGTCTCGCGAAGTCACCGGGCTTGTTACAGGACAGAGAAAATATTTCGGGCGAACTACGAGTATGTGGGTATTAGGACGATGCTCTCATCCAGGGACTCGAGCGATACTGCCAATTCAACTGAGATCAGCAAGGCGTAATTTGAGGAAAACATCAGCACCACTACTAATAACCGAGTTGGCTTCTTCCGGGACAGCATAAGGGGTGAGAGTGGTAAAATCGCGGAAGATTCCGTGCCTGAATCTTTTGAGGCTGGAGTCTCGACATTTTCCTTGGGTGGAAGTAGCCCGGAGGATGCAGTGTCTTAAGTTGTGCGACTTCGGCGGCGAGGCGAAGGGCTGCACGTTCCTTTTCGCCGTATCGTTTCTGGGGTTTGCCGCTACGCTTGCGTTTGAGAGCAATTCGTCGTCCATCCGACGAGGCCAACGGACGGGAAAGTGAGACTACTGGCATGTGCGCGGTAGAGGAGCGTGCAAAATGATACGAAATTATTTACCGTGAAATTATCCGCGCATCTAAGAAAGAATTTCAGAGGTGGGACACGAGGATACCATTTGGAGCATTGTCGCGAGAGATAGCCTCACAGCCAGTTATATGTAGATAAATATGAATAATATACAGTACGAGAGTTTCAGATCAACACAGATGAGATACAATACGAAAGGGTTTCTCAACCCATTATTAATTGACACAAGTTAATACACAGTCCGACGAGGGTGTTTCACCATTCGCCGTCACAATGCAATGCAATAGTATGAAATATCGAATTGAAATAGTAATGTACGGAAAGAGGCACCAGAAATAATCCACGGAAGGATTATCAATGAAATAGTACGAGAATAAAAAAAAGACAGGTGGATGTCAATGGATACTACCGGCTAAAAATCGTTGATCTCCGCTGAATATCTCCTTTGAAGAAGAAAACTCGTTGTTCACTAACTAGAAGGTGATGGATGTTAAAAAGAATCCGAGTACCACCGGATCACTCTAAGGGCATGTGATAATTTTCTAAGTATTTACTTTTCTAAGTATATACTTCGAAAATTATCGATTCTAGCAGTGTTAGGTTCCCCCGGCTTTTCTCTCACAATAATGAAGATTAAGGCTTAAAAATTTGAGGAATAATAGAGAACATGCTAACGGACGTCCCCGAACTCTGCTTTTGTGGGATAGTTCAAAGAAATTTATTTCTGATAAATCTGATTAAAGTGTGTGTATTTTGAGGTTATGTGTTACAGCTTTACTTCCAAAATACACAATATTTTTGGACGAAAACTTAGAACGAGCGAAAAAACATAGAAACTAATGTCCCGGAACTAACCTTGTTTATAGGTTATTAAAAAGTTTATTTCGTAAACAATTTGTATGTGGCGAAAAATTGATCTCAACCTCAAAATAGTGCACGTACATAAAATTTTCATTTATCGGAATAATTTTTTTTTATTTTATCCCTCTGAAAAAGAGTTCGGGAACGTCTGTTATACTATTTTATAGCATCTCCGAATTCAGTGTTCAAATATTTTAATTCTTGTGGACAAAAACCCGGGGGAACTGAACCCAATTTACCATACGCGGAAGTATCACATGCCCTCAAGATGATTCATTTGATGCTAACAGATTTACAAGTCCAGGCGTAGTAATAGAGACTCCACTACCCTGAACAGTGATGTAAGATAGACTGACGATAGGGATGACGGATCTCGATTCGATTCTTTAAAAATCGATCTTTTTCCTTCTATTAATTGTAAAGATCGATTCAAATTTCTTAAGAATGTATATGAATTGTATAAATTTTGACTGAGGACAAGAAAAAAATTTATAACATTTATTTTCTGAATACCACCTTATTTTCTTTGAATTTCAAAGACTAAATTATGTTTCACAAAAAATTTATATGACTTTATACAATTTATATACATTCTTGTGCAATTTGTAATAATTATTCATTTTGATTATGAGAATTGCTTTTAATACTCGTTTTGAATTGCGTGCCAACTGAGTCCAATGAGCCCGCTGCCCCGAAGCAAGCGCAAAGAAAACTTCGCCAACATTTGATTCATTGAACAAAGGCCAAGCATGTCATTTTAAAACTGACAAAATTTCTATTTTATGCCGGCCGGCAGAAAATGAATTGTAATATCATAATTAGCAATATTTTCAAATATGAAATTTGAGTAATTTATCTTCGCATTGTATGATACCTCTATTCTTCAATTGTATCTAAATTTTTAATTCCATCACTAAGTATGCCGTTTTGAAAACAAATTTAATTCCTAACCTATTTTTTTTCGCCTTATGGGCATTTCACCTATACTCGTTTTAATAATCTACATGTAATCTGTTTCTAACTTTTGGGACCCGCGTGGAAACGCAACCATGGGCGAAAAAAAAACAAAGCAGTGGTGAAATCACGTAAACTATTGCCGAAATCTTGAGTATTTCTAATGCCATGCTATTCATGAGTAACGCCATGGTTGTCAACTATGGGCCAACTCTTGCTAATGAGTGTTTCCCATGGTTAAACTATAGGAGCCTGAAAACACGGGGAGTAGGGCCAAGTTTTCTGGCCCTCTAAAACTTCGAAAACAAAAGGAAAGAAGCAAAAGCCTGTGAGCCTGAAACAAGCCCGAAAGCAAAATTGTACTAGGTCCCCAAACGTAGTTTCCTTCAGGAATTGGAGTTTTGAACCAATTTTTATCATACATAGAACGACTCCAGAGAATCTCGCATGACAGGCCGACCTTGTGCACCAGAACTCCGACACACATCTTCCTCGAAAAAATTTTGTCTTGATCAAACTTAAAGAGATCAAGATCACCTGCAAAAAGTCTCTCTATCCTAGTGGATGACTCAGGTGCACTAGGTCCCTAAAATGGAAGTTCCTCCAGGAGCTTGAGTTTTAAACCAACTTTTATCATACATTGAATGACTCCAGAGAAGCTCACAGTCCTGACGGAACGACGTTGGGCACCAAGTCTCCGAAACACATTTTCCCCGAGGAAGTTTTGTTTTGAATCAAACTTTAAGAGTTCGAGGTCACCTATGAAAAGTCTCTTTATCCTAGTGGACGATTTAGGTGCACTAGGTTCCGAAAATGAAAGTTCCTCCAGGAGCTTGAGTTTTAAACCAACTTTTATCATACATTGAATGACTCCAGAGAAGCTCGCAGTCCTGACGGACTGACATTTAGCACCAGGCCTCCGAAACACATCTTCCCCGAGGAAGTTTTGTTTTAGATCAAACTTTGAGAGTTCAAGGTCACCTACAAAAAGTCTGTTCATCCTAGTGGATGATTTAGGTGCACTTGGTTCCCAAAATGGAAGTTCCTCCAGGAACTGGAGCTTTGAACCAATTTTTATCATACATAGGACGACTCCAGGAAATCTCGCTCTCCTGGCGGACCAACGTTGAGCACCAGCCCCCCGAAACACATTTTCCCCGAGGAAGTTTTGTTTTGGATCAAACTTTAAGAGTTCGAGGTCACCTATCAAAAGTCTCTTTATCCTAGTGGACGATTTAGGTGAACTAGGTTCCAAAAATGAAAGTTCCTCCAGGAGCTTGAGTTTTGAACCAACTTACCAACAACAGTCCTGACGGAACGACGTTGGGCACCAGGCCTCCGAAACATATCTTCCCCGAGGAAGTTTTGTTTTGGATCAAACTTCAAGAGTTCAAGGTCACCTATAAAGAGTCTCTCCATCCTAGTGGACGATTTAGGTGCACTAGGTTGCGAAAATGAAAGTTCCTCGAGGAGTTTGAGTTTTAAGCCGACTTTTATCATACATTGAACCACTCTAGAGAAGCTCGCAGTCCTGACAGACCGACCTCTAGCACCAGGACTCTGAAACACATCTTTCTCGAGGAAATTTTGTTTTGGATCAATCTTTAAGAGTTCGAGGTCATCTATGAAAATTCTCTCCATCCTAGTGGACGATTTAGTTGCACTAGGTTGCGAAAATAGAATTTTCTCCAGGAGCTTGATTTTTAAACAAACTTTGATCATACACTGAATGACTCCAGAGAAGCTTGCAGTCCTGACAGACCGACGTTGAGCACTAGGCCTCCGAAACACATTTGCCCCGAGCAAGTTTTGTTTTGGATATAACTTTAAGAGTTCGAGGTCACCTATGAAAAGTTTCTTCATCCTATTGGACAATTCAGGTGCACTAGGTTCCGAAAATGAAAGTTCCTCTTGGAGTTTGAGTTTTAGTCCGACTTTTATCATACATTGAACCACTCTAGAGAAGCTCGCAGTCCTGACAGACCGACCTTCAGCACCAGGACTCCGAAACACATCTATCCCGAGGAAGTTTTGTTTTGGATCAAGTTTTAAGAGCTCAAGGTCACCTATAGAGAGTCTCTCCATCCTAGTGGACGATTTAGGTGCACTAGGTTCCGAAAATGGAAGTTTCCCCAGGAGCTTGAGTTTTAAACCAACTTTTATCATACACTGAATGTCTTCAGAGAAGCTCGCAGTCCTGATGGAACGACTTTGGGCACCAGGCCTCCGACACACATCTGCCCGGAGGAAATTTTGTTTCGGATCAAACTCTGAGAGATCAAGGTCACCTACAAAATGTCTTTTTATCCTAGTGGACAAATTAGGTGCACTTGGTTCCCAAAATGTAAGTTCCTCCAGGAACTGGAGTTTTGAACCATCTTTTATTATACATTGAACGACGAGAGGATGGAGAAACTTTTTTTAGTTGATCTTGATCTCTTAAAGTCTGATCCAAAACAAAATTTACTTGAGGAAGTTGTGTTTCGGAGTCCTTGTGCACAAGGTCGGTCTGTCAGCACGGCAAGATATTTTGCAGTCGTTCAATTTATGATAAAAGTTGGTTTAAAACTCAAGTTCCTGGAGGAAATTCCATTTTGAATTTTTTTATTTTTTATTTATTTTATATTTTATTTATTTTCATTTTTATTTTTTATTTTTCATTATTTGATGACTTACTCAACATCATCATAGGCAATAATTTAATTCCTATTGTAGATATGTGGCATTTGCTGTCCTTTGTCATAGAGATGCTTCCATTGTGAATCTTTTGCCAATGGACTTTGGTAATATTCTGATGCACTACCTAATTTTCCTTATTCCTAATTTTTCTAATTGACGAGGATTAAGAGACTTTTTGTAGGTCACCTCGATCTCTTGAAGATTGATCCGAAACAAAATTTTTCTCGATTACCTGGGGTTGTTCAATGTATGATAAAAGATGGACCAAAACTCAAATTCCCGGAGGAACTTCTATTTTCGGAACCTAGTGCACCTAAATCGTCCACTAGGATAGAGAGACTTTTCGTAGATGACCTCGATCTCTCATAGTTTGATCCAAAACAAAATTCACTCGATGAAGATGAGTTTCGGAGTCCTGGTGCACAAGATCGGTCTGTCAGGACTGTAAGATTCTCCGCAGTCGTTCGAAAAATGATGAAGGTTGGTTCAAAACTCAAGTTTCTGGACAAAATACCTTTTGCGGACCTATAGTAGTGCAATTCTGACGCTGCTTTTTTTCGATAGAATTTGGGGGTCCTTTTAGCTGCGCACAAGCTGCCCTAATTTATCACAATTACTTTAATTTCTTTTCAGGAAAACTTAAAATTCACTTTAAGTTGGGCGCGAGTCCTTTGTTGGGACAGCTCTAAAAAAAATTCTCGGAATTTCAAAATGTGCTTCAAACAACAAGGTAGCTTAAAACATGCTCCTTCACAAGTCAGGAATATGGAACTCTTAGTTTCAAACCCCACAATTTTCACTCTATAAAATTTCCAAATAAGCTACATGGACGATAATCGATAGGAAGAGAGTAAAGCGACGCGAATAAAAAAAAGTAAAGTAAAATAAAAGAAATAATAGAGCAGCAACTAAGACTCGAACTGGATGGCTAGGTTAGCCTCTATATAAGGATAGATACTGGTAGGGGCGTCGGGTTTTAATGAATTGGCAAAACTTGCTTTAAAAAAAAAATTTAAGCTGTGTATTCCATTTCTAGAACTTGGTTATACAATTATTGCAATATGAAGCGTGGTTTCAATTAGGAATCCTCATCAGCATTACAAAATAAATTTTAATAATTCATACATTCCATGACATTTTTCTAAACGTAAAAATTACCAAGAATTAGAGGAAGGATGAAAAATAACATAGATCCAAAGGGGCGAGGGAATTACTTTTCAGAACATATTCTCATGCAAGATTAAATACGTGTAGGGGTAGGGGAGTGATCTCTAATTAAACAATTTCATGGGAACTTTTTAAAACTGGTAAGAATTCGAAACATTTCAAGATGAAATAAAATATATTGGGAGCTGAATTATCGGAGGGGGAGGAACAGTGATCTCAACGTCATTATTCGATAGGACTACACTATTTCACATTCTTGGAGAACTCAAACGAAAGATTATGACACATGATTCTAGGCTTTGGCACTCCGACAGAAATAATTTATAGGCACATTATAAAAAAAGACCAGCACAATTATTATATAAATAATATGATTTTGCCGAGGAGTAAATAAAAGAAAAAGATAAAGATGTCGACAATAAATGAAATCAATATCTTGGCTAAACCATGTAAAAAAGGATCAAGATCCTACCATATCACACCAATTTACAAGTGGGTCGCCGATGAGCACGTGGTTCGTACCTCGAGTTCACAAACTAGAATAAATGTCTGAATCTCCTTTAAACTATCGCGGTGAACAGTGATTGATGGGAGAGGTGATAAGTGTCCTGCGCAGAGGACTGATTTTAATCGGTACGGTCAAGAGAGCAGGGGCGGCGGAACAGAATCTCTCCATGTGGGTAGTAAAGGGGTGGGGGTAAAGAATAGTATAAAATTAAAGTATAGGCATTTGAAGCAGTAAAATTCAAA
>JAUMHM010095900.1:0-24846 GCA_032362435.1 Melikaiella ostensackeni
TATTCTATTTATTTTTTGCTATAGCAAAAAAAATCACAGTAAAAGATGTAAGAAAATAAAAAATAGATTTTATCCCTGTGTCAATGTTAACATAAGCACGAAAAGATTAATTATTCAAAAAACCTTTGCATATCGTATAACGTATAATTTGTAAAAATGTGTCACACAAATATCACATTTTTATACATTTCTAATAAGTACAAAAACAAAATCTGAAAGAAGTCATGATAGTCGAATAGTAATTTTTTCAGTATCTATCAACATTGTTAATTCCACCGTCAGTATTTGTAAACTAATTTTGAAAGTATTTACCCGTTGTCGATAGCTTTCTCATCTATGACATCCCTTATATGTAAACACAAATTTCTTCACAACATTTATTAATGTTAATTTCTGTATAATAAATTCTTTTTCAATCGAAATTTGAAATTGTTTTCTGCTTTGCACAGCGCAAAACGTGAAAAATTTTCCCTCTGTCCCATGATAGCGCAAAACTGCAATCTATATCCGCGATACAATGGAATAACCAATGGCGGCAAGTACTTTCCATGGGAGCTGCTGGGAGAGTATTTTTTATTCGCTATGAAAATACGGTGCTAATTTTTGCGCCATCATGGGACAGTAGAAAAAATATTTGATGCTTTGCGTCGTGCACAACGCAAAACCGACGAAACAAAGTTTAAACTGTCAAAGCGCCGATTATTTGCGAATGTTGTGTAAAGAGTGAGTACATACGGAATTTTATATATTTATAAAGAATATAGTTCTTTATTTTCCTTGTGAAGTACAGATTTATTCTCATGTTCTTCTACAAACTGTTTCAATAAAGAAACCATATTCCCACGTTTTACTACAGAATGATGGTATCAGATTGCAAATGATTTTGAGGAGAAATGGAACTTTGATCATTGCATCGGTGCAGTTGATGGAAAACAAGTTCTCATATATGTGAGCCAAATTTTATCAACGCAAAATTAACAAAATCAACAACTGTTTTTGCAATGATAAAAATATCCAAATTGCAGGCGCTACCAAATACCGGATCAACATATCACAACTATAAGGAAAGGTTTGGAATTAATTTGATGGCTGTAGCCGATGCCCACTACCGCTTCATAGCAATTGATATTGGTGCTCCGGGAAGAAAGAGTGATAGTGGAGTTTTTAAACAGAGTAGATCCGGTCGAAGATTTGAAAAGGGTACTCTCGATGTTCCACCATTGAATTCAGTTTATGAACGAGGAACAATTCTGCCGTATATTCTTATTGGCGACGAAGCATTTTCTCTGCCTCATTATTTGATGAGGCCTTATCCCCGCAGAGGAATATATGTACTATAAAAAAGATTTGTGTAAAATTACAAAGTTTCGGAAAATTACATAATGTATCATTGTACATTTACACAACTCACTGTGCGATTTCACAAAAGCGTGTGAAATTACAGCCTCTAGTGATGCAAATAAAAGGACACTCGAGCAGCAGTGTAGTATTACACACTATTTACACAGTCCCTCACAGGAACTTCACGTTCAGCGAACCGAAAATTTAGTACGCAGTGTGTAAAATTACCATGGGTCGGTAAAATCACGCTCCTAAGATTGGAAATTACAAGTTTTGTAGCTTTACACTGACGGAAACTGTAAAATTTTAGATTTAAAAATTAACTGAAAATTTAGAATAATTAATCAAATAATATGTGAACACGCATGCATCTCGTTTTCGTTGTATATCGAGGCGTTGGTCCTCTAATTTTCGCGTATTTTGGTGGTTGTTACAAGGAAATGGACAACTACGTTCAATTTTGTTGACAGCTTTAACGCAAAAACAGACAAAATTCATATAAAATTCTAGTTACTCCTATATTGTCTTTTTCACTTCCTGCAGTTGGAACCGACAAAATTCGGCTATTCAAAATTTATATTTTATATTTTAGTTTCGAAATATGGAATCCAAAAAAATGTACATAGTATCTTATGTATTTTAGGTGGGTGGTAACGTGTTCAGCTTGTTTGTCTTCACTGTCCATGAAATTGTGCTGAGTTCGAGCTTCGAGTGTTCAAATCCTGTCGCCTATTAATTTTTTTAATTATTTTTTTCACAGAATAAATTTTAAATTTTCGTTGTTAAGATTACCGACCGAATTGGCATATCACAGCTGCAATTGTGAAATTTATCGCTCAGTGGATTTTCACATAATTTCGTAAATTTTCTCCGACACTCGAGGGTCCTTTTATTTGCATCGGCCAGCAATGTAAAATTTAACAGATTTTTGTTAACAGTGTGTATATTAGTGTACGAACTGCCCTAGAAATACATGGCATGGTCACATGAAATAACTTTATATAAATCACTCAGGGGCTATTTTTAGGGGTTCTTGCCAATATTTTGGGGTCAAGCATATATTTTGGAATGTTTGGGAGTAAAAACACTTCCTTGAATTTTTATGCT
This sequence comes from Melikaiella ostensackeni, assembly GCA_032362435.1. NCBI lineage: Eukaryota > Metazoa > Arthropoda > Insecta > Hymenoptera > Cynipidae > Melikaiella > Melikaiella ostensackeni. Next base: position 2,449 of record JAUMHM010095900.1, read on the forward strand.
CATTAGAATTTGAAATAATTAACTTTTGATTTTTTACTTGCATTTCACAGGGTATTAAAGCCGTATCGAAAAAGTTGTAAAACACTATTTTCAAAATATCTTCCCCAAAAAAGTAAAAGTGTTCATGGTGGGCTAATTCTGCACTGAATTTGCTTTTCTTCCTATGTAAGAGAAAAAATTTTATCTATGATAAAATTAAAATTAAGAGGACTTTTATCACATTTCAAACTTATTATACGAGTACGTTTATAAAATTCTGATATTTATTTATTGAAAAAGGGCGATTGAATTTTGAGGATAGAGCTTACGTCCAAGAGCCATAAACATACTTTTTCGAATTATGGAAACCCACTTAAAAAAGTAAATGGAACCTACTTTGAATCATTTTACTTTTTGCACAGGTTTGAGTATTAGTCTACTTGTCTAAATCGCAATGTGAATCATAACTATCTTTGCACTCTAAAACTAATAACTGCAAGTTGAAACGTAATTAACGGTAGAAAAACTCAATGGAAAGCAAAAAATGCAATAAAAATAATACGAATTCATAATTATTTTGACTGGCCATTGTAGTTCACTTTGCGTGTACTGGCCTTAATAACAAGTCCTTAATGAAAGGGCCTATGAAAATTACACACAGTAACTCATAATTTTATAACTGATCACAATTTCTTTGCCGTATTGTATTAAAATTAAAGAAAAAATGTAAAATAACTTACTTGACAGAATTTGAGCAACCTTCTCTGAATTCAAACGGAGGGGCATTGCTTTCTACTGACGTGTAACGCTGCATGCTGATGCTTTTCTACCATAGAGTTCTTCAGATCTTATGCTCTTTGAGCGCTCACGAATTGATTCTTCACCAGTTCTATCTCCATTTTCTGGTTGTTTAGTCAACACTGATCTATCAGGTCGGTCAATATTTTTCGATTGTTCATGCAACGGTAATTTAGCAGGTGGTTCACTGCAACAACGTATATTTCTTCAAATACAAATTGAAATAATACTTGATCTCTTTAGTATATAGTAACGTAGTCAAAATTTTACGAAAAAAATTGTAGCCACATGCTCATCAAAAGAATGTTGATCCAGAATTTTGATTCTCTCACTAAGCCGAAATCTATTAGAATTGTCATTGGACTGAGCGCGTTTGTATTGATCTCGTAAAAATTTCCATCTTGTTCTTGCCTTCTCTGATGAATATTCTAAAAAAATTATAATCTTCAATTTATACTCATTCTGTGATAATAAAAAAAACCCTTTTCTTATAATCCACTAACCTGCTGATGTTTCATTTGCAACTTCAGTCCACAAATTCTCCTCATCTAAACTTGAGGCAGTATACTTCTGTGATTGCTTAAACAAGGATGGTCGTTTACTTACTGATGTTAACAAGTGAACGTCCGCAGTAAACTTCTTTTTCCTTCTAGTTAGTGGACCTGTTGAAAAATAACATTTCATGTAAATACAATTTTCAACTATATTTAAACTAAAATTATTTACCTATGCTAATGACTCCATCCTCATCAATTACCGCACTTCCAAAATTTTTTTGAAGGCTGCAATAATAAATTAAATATTAGATGTATTTTTTCAATAACTTTTCTATTTGTTGCATTCATTAATGATTAGTAACCGAAGTTTGAAAAAATTGAGCTTTTCCAGAATTATAAGCTTTGATTTCTGTATCCACCAAGGGCATGTACAATCATTCAAAACACTTTCTTTGACTTACCTAAATATTTTCCTCCTTCGCAGACATTTTCTGTCGCTTTGTTTATTATTTTAATTATAGGGATCGACAATAATAGAATACACCGTCTTAAAAACACTATTATGGTCTCGCCACGCGCTTTTGAAAAAAAGTGAACCAATTAAATGCTCCGTAGGAGTTTGTACGACGACCTCTATTTTTAAAAGAACGTCAAGCGGGAAATTTGAACCAAGTTCAACGCTGCATGTGCGGATTGCAGAAATGACTCGGAAAAGAGTACTATAAATAATCATCTAAAACTGAAACAAAAATCAGAAACACATATTTAATATTTATAATAAGTACGAAAATTTCAAAAATCACGATATTTAAAAAATTGCAGTGGTTTTTTCAAACGTATTTAAAGAATGATAATCTCCCATTCTATGGAGATTGTGGATTGAAAAATAGTTTCAAAATTGGCTTACATTATGTTTTTTACTATTTAGGTAATTATAAATAAATTATACATACTGCGGATTTTTGCAGAAAAAGAAGTTTCGAAGTCGGCCAAAGTAATGTTTTTATTATTTTAATAATCATAAATAAAGTATATTTGAAAATGGCTTTAAATACCTGAAAAACAGAATTCTCCCCTTGATAATAATCTTGCTTAAAGGAAATGTCGAAACTTGATATGGCATTTTTATTATTGAATATAGATTTTGTATAACACAAGGTGTTTCTTTTATCTTGAGACATCGAAATATCTCAAGAAATACGCATCTAACGAAAAAATGTCTACAATGAAAACTATTTATTTTCGAGGGGGAAAAGCGACCCCGCAAAAATTTACCCCACCTCTTGGGGGCGGGAGGGGGTATAACTTTAAAATTTCAAATGGGAACCTATATTTTTTATTGCACATTTAAATTCTCAATTAAAAAATAGTTAAATTTTATTCGAAATTTTTTTTTCGATTCACGTCAGATGGCGATGCATTTACGGGTTGAAGTCGCGCAGGCACAGGCGCAACCGAGGGTTCTTCACCAGGGGCGGAATGTGGATGCGACTCCCGCATTCCAAGTCTGCGACTTCAACGCGCAAATGCATCGCCATCTGGCGCGAATCGATAACATTTTTTCGAATGAAACTTACGTATTTTTTAATGGAGAATCTGAATCTGCAATAAAAAATATAGGTTCCCATTTGAAATTTTAAAGTTACCCCCCCTACTGCCCTTAGGGGGTGGGATGTGGGGTAAATTTTTGCGGCCTCGCTTTTCCCTCTCGAAAATAAAAAGTTTTTATTACGGACATTTTTTTCGTTGGATGCGTATTTCTTGAGATATTTCAATGCCTCAAGATAAAAAAACACCCTGTAGTAGAATTTTCACCTAAAGGCTATCAATTTTCAACCGTAAATGAAATAGTAAAATTTTCATTTTAAAAAAATTTATTTTTAAACAAAAAAAAAGGAATTAACAAAACAGTGGAATCTTTAACCAATAAAATGAATATTTAACAAAGTAGTACAACTTTTAAGTAAGTTCAAGTTTTCAACGAAAGAAGATTAATTCTCAAACGAAAAATATAATAGTAGGATTTTCAACTAACAACTGTCAATTTTCTGCGAAAATGGATAAGTTGTATTTTCAGATAATACAATAAATTTTCGACTAAAAAAACGAATTTTCAAAAGAAAAGTTAAATCTTCAATCGAATAGTAGAATTTCTAACCAAAAGAGATTAATTCTGAATCAAAAATTATAATACTAGACTTTTCATTAAAGAAGAATTAACTTTCAACGAAGATAGTTGGATTTTCTTATTGGGTTATATTAATTTTTCATTTCTAATTATTTATTATTAAAAAAAGGGGAAATAGGGAAATTTTCTTGAAAAGAGGGGAAAAAAGAGGAATTCTTTAAAAAATGGAAAAAGAGGGGAATAGAGAAAAGAGCGGAAGTCTGTATTTAGATGCTTTACTTGTAAAATAAAGTAATTAATTTTAATTTTTTCAAATATTTCAAGAAAATTGTTATTAGCATTTAAATATCCATATGTGATGTCACATTCTGCGTTAACCCCTCCCTCTCTACGCCACAAAACGTCACAAAACCTGTTACTTCTCTCCCCCCTGGTAATGTGACGTAATTTTTCAACGGCCCGTAAGCTTAAATTAAAGAAATGTTTTTCGCTCTCATTTTCCATTAAAAGATGGCGTCCTTCAGCATATTTTAAAAAATGTTTGTAATAGAACATACCTAAACATTGCGTCCAAAAAAAGTGGCTATTGATCAAAATTAAGGCACATGCACACAAAGAACTTAAAAACTTGATTAAATATATAAATTAATGTTTATAAACAAATGATAAACATTACTTGGCTACATCCTGCACTTACTTGTAATCATATTCAATCATCGGCAAAATACCTGTAATCAGTTGAAATCACATACAATCACCTGGAAATTACTCAAAACCACGAAGAAGTAACTTGCAATTACGTGAAACTAAGTGCAATCACATTCAATCACTCTGAAATCCCCTGAAATCACACTGCAATCACTTAAAACTTACCGTGAATTCTAGTAAAATAACGTTCAAACTCATGAAATCAATCGAAATCACAAAAAATCAGTTGCAATCACATAAAATCACTTGCACTGAGTTTCAATTACACGCAATCGCCTTAAAATCATCTGAAACTACCGTGCAATCATTTGCAATAATATGTAATCAAGGGGCTGTTTAAGTATTACGTCACACGCCTGGGGGGGGTCAGCTATAGTGTGACGCCCATGTTAAAATTACATACACTTACTATAGAAAAAGCGTGACGAAGGGGGGGGGGGTAAAATTGTCCGAAAAAAGCGTGACGTAATACTTGAACGGCCCCCAAGAGCAATTATATTCAGTCAGTTATAATCACTTTGAATCATTCCACAATCGCTATACAATATCGCGAAATAAATTGAAAACTTGTGAACTAAAGTTCAAACTCAGGCAATCGATTAAAATCACAAACAATCAGTTGTAATTACCTACAATCACCTAAGACTACCTGCATTGAGTTACAATCACGCGAAATGGTCTTGAAATCACCTAAAACCACCGTGAAATTACTTGCAATACGATGTTATCAAGTGAAATTACATTCAATCAGTTACAATCACTTTGCAATCATTTAACAATCATTAAGCAATATCGTGAAATAAAGTGAAAACTCGTGAACTAAAGTTTAAATTCATGAAATCAACAAAAATAAATTGAAATCAACAGCAATCAACTGCAACTGCCTAAAATCAGTTCCAGTAGCAAGCAGTAACCTGAGACCACCGTGCAATTACTTGCAATTACGTGTGACCAAATTCAACCATATTGAACCAGTTTCAATCACACGCAATCTACTTGCAATCACCGAAAGCCACCGTCCAATCACTTGCAATTACATACAACAAAGTAAAATCACATTCAATCGGATGAAATCACACGCAATTACCTAAAATCACTCTTCAATCACTCGAAAATCACTGTACAATCTTTTGAAATAAAGTGCAAACTCATGAAAGCAATTGCAAGCAACAGCAATCGGCTAAAATTACCTGAAATCAGTGGCAATCAATTTAAATCATCTGAAATCGTTCACAATTACACGCAATTACCTGAAACCACCGTGAACTCATTTTCAATTACGTTTAATTAACTGCAATCAAATTCAATCACCTAGAATTACTGTGCAATCACTCTGAATTCACCGTGAAATATCGCGAAATTAATTTCAATCACCAGCGATTGATTGCAATCGCTTGAAATCATGAAATCGGTGTACACCCAAATTTGAGGGAGTAGAAAGTTTGCATCACTTCTCCAAATATATGGGAAGACTTATGTTAAATTTTATCAAAGTACGTATACTAGAACTTGAGAATCGACTTTGTTTCCTTTTTGTTTAGGGAACGTCCATTGATTACGTAAGGATGATTTCTAAAATTTCAGACCTCCTCCCCCCCATTGTGAGGGTTCGTAAGGTTTTTTATTCCCCCTCCATCTTACGTGAGATTTTATATTTTTACTCAATATATCAACAATATCTCAATTATTTTCACTGTGAACGAGAATTCTAAAGATTTCAAGGGATTTAAAAAGATTTAGGGCATTCCAGACAATTCCAAAGTATTACGAAAGGTTTCACAGACTTTAACTGATTTTAAAAGATTTTAGGAATTTGAGGAAATTACCTAGTACGATTTCAGAAAGAATCTCAATGTTTTAAGGGATTTTACAAGATGTTAATGGAGTTCAAGGAGTTAATTCAGATTTCAAGAGATTTTTCGGGATTTCAAGGGATACTGAAGGATTTCGACGGATTTATCGGAATTTTAAGGAATTAAGAATTATTTCCAAGGATTACAATGATTTTAAGGGATTCCAAGGAATTTTAAGAGATTTCAAAATATTTCAAAAGAAGCCGCAGGATTTCATAGGATTTTGAAGGATTTCAAGAGATATCAAAGTATTTTCACGAATTTTAAAGAATGTCATAAGCTTTTGATTGGATTTCGTAGATTTGAAGAGATTTGAAGGATTTCCGTAAGATTTGCAAAGACATCAAAGGATTTCAAGAGATTTGGAGCAATTTTCACGGATTTTAAGGGATTATAAGGGATTTTTATGAGATTTTTAAGATTTCAAAAGATTTCACGGATTCCCAAAGGATATTGAGGGAATTGCACATTTTTATAGGATTTCAAGGGATTTACAGGGAGCTCAATCGTTTTAAAGGGATTTCAAGATATTATGTACGATATCCATGGAATTCAAAGGATATCAAGGGATTTTAAGAGATATCAAAGTATTTTTACCAATTTTGAAGGATGTCAGAGTATTTTAATCGGATATAGAAGATTTTAAGGCATTTGAAGGAATTTCATGAGACTCCAAAGGATTTTAAGGGATTTTAACAGATTTTAAGAGATTTAAAGCGTATGATATCCATGGAATTTGAAGGATTTCAAAGGATCTTAAGAGATTTCGAAATATTTCAAAAGAAGTCATGGAATTTCAAAGGACCTTAAAGGATTTCAAGAGATATCAAAGTATTTTTGCGAATTTTGAAGGATGTCAGGGGATTTTAACTTCATTAAGAAGATTTGGAGGAATTTCATAATATTTCAGAGGCTTTCCGAACATTATAAAAGATTCTAAGGACTTTCAATAAATTTTAAAGGCTTTTAAGAGATTTTAATGGATTTAAAAATATTTCAAAGGATTAAGAGAGATTTGGAAAGATTCCCACGGATTTAAAAGAATTGAATGAATTTTAAACGGATTTCGAAGATTTTAAAGGATCTCGTAATATTTCGAAATATTTCACAGTATTCAAGGATTTCAATAAATTTTTAGTGATTTTAAGGGATTACCAGAAAGCTCAATCGTTTTAAAGGAATTTCAAAAGATTCTGTAATTTATCCATGGAATTCAAAGGGTTTCAAAGAATCTTAAAGGATTTAAAGAAATATCAAAGTATTCTTACGAATTTTGAAGGATGTCAGAGGATGTTGATTGGATTTCAAAGATCTGAAGGAATTTCATAAGATTTCAAAAGATTTCCGAGTATAATAAAAATTTTTAAAGGATTTTTAGGAATATCAATGGCTTTGAGAAGATTTTAATGAATTTGAAAATATTTTAAGGGCTTTCAAGAGATTCGAAAGAATTCCCACGAATTAAAAGAATTCAATAAATTTCGAAGGGATTTAAAAGATTTCAGAGGATCTCGTAATATCTCGAAATATTTTACGGATTTTCAAGGATTTTAACAGATTTTTAGAGATTTTAAGGGATTTCCAGGAAGCTTCATCGATTTAAAGTGATTTGAAGAAACTATGTACGATATCCATGGAATTCAAATGATTTCAAGGAATTTTCACATGATTCGACAAATTTGAAATGAATTAAAAAATATGCAAAATAATTATATGGATGTCAAGGGATTGCAAAGTTTCCCAGGGAAATTATTGTTCCTTCTTGAAAAAAAGAAAATTCCTGAAAAAATTTAATCCAATCGGATAAAATCTTACACTCCCGCATCAAGATCAAAGATTAAACTCTAAATATCACCGCTGTTGAGGTAGTTGAAAAAAAATGTTAAGGCCGATATTAGCCTAATTTTTTAATGTACATTTAAGAGGTCATTCTAATATCTCGGCAAAAAAAAGTGATTTTCAAGAATTTTTTTCTCAACAACTACTTCATATAATTAAATAAAATTTTCAGCGTTTATTTATGCAGTACCAAAGTTTACAATAAAATTTTTTTACATAAAATTAAGTTTTTAGTTTAGGTATTATTCAACAATAAACAAAGTGTCTAAAAAAAGGCATGTCCACTGCGCGCACGATTTCTCAAAAAGTTTTCAACCGATTACTTTAAAACTTTCTACGCTTATTCTAAAAATAAATATCTACAAAGTGACGAAGCGGTTTTTCAAATTTTCAATTTTAATCATAGTTAAATTAACAAAAAAGAGCGAAGAAAACACGATTTTTGGAAATTTTTTGTTTGAACTGTCGCCATTTTATTATTTTGCAAAATAAAAAAATCCTTTGTAAAAAAATCACTTTGTAAATATTTATGTTTAGAATAAACGTAGACAATTTGAAAGTAATCGGTTAAAAACTTGTTGAGAAATCGTACCTGAACTAAATAATAATTTTATGCCAAAAAAAATTTTTTTGTAAACTTTGAGACCAATCTATTCAGACTATTCCATTTTTCAAAATAGAAAAAGGTAATAGTCGAAACTCACAAACACATTTGTAACAATTACTAAATTTCTCAAATTTGTGGACAATGTTTTAATAAAATAATTATCTTCTTGTAAATTCAATTAATCATTAATAACTTCAATTGAAGAAATCTTAAGTATTCATAGACAACCCTGCAGATTGGAACAAATCTTTGCTTAATATCTCTCTTTTAAAATTTCTTAAAGATCGAAATAAAATCTACTTATGAAAATTTTTTGTGTACTAATTTTGAATAATGGTGCTCTACAAACCTTATTAGAAAAGGAATTGAACGAAGGATTAGTTAAAACAAAACTTTTTTTTTTATGTCATCTTGTATAACTGATAACTAAGGCTGATAAAGGGAGTATTACGGATGCAATATGAAAAGATGTTTATAATCAAAAAATGATGCATATTTTGAATGATAAAGATAGTTTTGCAATTATTCCAAATGATCCTTCTTCCTTTACGACTGGTTATTTCGACAATATGGTTCACCCACGAGAAAATGAGAAGAACTTCTTAGTAAAATTATCAAGGAATCAGTTACCCTTTCAGCAAGATCAATTAAAAGCAGTGCTGCCTTTCTAAAATTAATTGAAAATGTTAACATACTAATCAATCACATTTTTGTCTCCTTTGACGTCATAGCCATGTTTCCTAACATTGCATATGAAAAAGTTAAACTTGCTATTGAAAATAGATAGGATGTGATCAAACTTCATACTAAGATTGCGAAAAAACAATTTCTTGATGCTCTTGAATATGTTTTCAATTCTGTTTATTTCAAAATCAATGGTACTTTTCATAAACAAAAATTTGAAACTCCAATAGGCTCAGTCTTGTCCCCGGTTATTGCTGAAATTGTGATGGAAGATTTGGAAAATGAAGTTTTTGAGAAAATTAATTTTGAGTTGGACTTCCATGCAAGATATATTGAAATTTTAGATACCTTACTTAATATATTTGATAGTTATCATCCAAGATTACAGTTTACTGTTGAAATTGAAACAGAAGGTAGATTGAATTTTCTTGAATTGACCTTAATAAAAACCGATGATAATTATATTATCACTGATTGACACAGAAAAACTATTTGTTCTGAAGGACACTAAATTTTAATTCTAATCATTCCATTCAAAACAAAATAGGAGTTGTAGAGAATTTAATTGATAGAGCTCTTAGATTACCTCATCGAAAATTTCATGAAACGAATATTGAATTACGCAAACAGATACTTTTTCTCAACCATTATTCTATTACTTTTATTAACAAGTATATGCATAACAAAATTGTTCAAATTGAAAGTAAAGGCAATAATCAGAACATAAAACAATGTACAAGATTACAATAGATTCAATACGGTTGTCTTACCTTAATTTGGAAAAATCTCAAGTATCTTGAAATGAAAGTTAGGAAAATTGGGCTTATATACGATATATAGAGTTTCTTTCAAAAGCCACTTGATTGTAAAATTGGGGAAAGACAAACATGAGAAACCTGAAAAACAATGTGTAATTTACAAATTCAAATGTAGAAAATGGTTAATATTGAGATCCATACTCTTCATGCAGGTATCCAGTCTGCTCATCATTCTCTGCAAATCATCGACTGATTCTGCTGTTACAATCTTATCATCGGCAAAAGCAATCCACTTACTTTCACTGTTCCGAGATCAACACCTTCTTCGTCTAGGAGAGCCATTCTTAGACATTTCCCCATGTATATATTGAACATCCAGGAGGATATAACGCAGCCTTGCCTAACGCCCTGCTTAATATCAAACCAATCGCTCAGTTGTCCATTCACCCTTACACTCGCTTTACTACCATTAGATATTGCTTTTATTGCTCTTAGAAGCCAACCACTCACTCCATACCCTTTCAGGACTTCCCAAAGTTTAGATCTATTCACCCTATCGAAAGCTTTTTCCAGGTCAACAAATGTACAGGAAACTCTTTTTTTTTACTCTCAAACTTTTTTCTATGAGCTGTCTCAAGCTAAATATCTGATCCGCAAATGATCTCCCTGGTACAGCACAAAATTTCATAAATTCGCTCAGCCACACACAAAAATATCCACCACCGCTCTTAAGAATTTCAGCGGTGATACCATCCATACCAGCAGCCTCACATTCTTTAGTTTTTTAATCACGGATATAATGTCGATATTGATTCTTCTTCCGCTAACTACAATGGGATTGTCTAACGTATTCCCTTCAATGGGAACGTTGTTATGCTCCATAGCTTGACCTCCATACAATTTCCTGAAAAATCTCTCATACAGTCCTTCACTTTGTCCGAATCCCATACCATTCCACCATCAGCATTCTTAATTTCGACTACCTCAGTGCTGGAACTACCTTTCATAATCTGCTTAACCCATTTCCAAAATAATTTATCATTTCCTTAAAAGTCATTCTGTATTTTTTTATCTTCTTCCGCTTTGATTTTATCCTGACTTTCTTTGACTAGTATCTTGGCTCGTCTATTTTCAGCCCTATAATCATTTTCTTATCTAGTTCTCTCCTGATCGCTCAGACAAATACTATTTAACATTCTCAAGTGCGCTTGTTTTCCTCGACCACGCGAAATTCATTATCCCATCAAGTATCTTCAGCCTTTCTTCCTACAGCTGCAGTACCGCACACTTTAGATGCACTCTTGAAGATGCTATCCCGTAGTATTATCCATGCACCCTCTACATTTTTATTGTTCAATTCAGTCTTCCAGTCTTCTTCATGTTATTCTATGTATTTATTCAGCATTTCATGATATAACAATTGTACTTCTGGTTTCTGCAAATTCTCCATTCTAAATCGAGCCTGCTTCGGCTTATTATCAGGTCTTCTTCTCCTTCACCCTTGATCTAGACTCATTTTTGAAACTAAGAGGTAGTGATCCGTTCCGCACTCAAAGCCTCTCATAACCCTTGTATTCCTGACAAGCCCTCTCAGTCTCTCATCCGCTACAATAAAGTCAATCATACTATGACTTTCGTCTCTGCACCTAGTATAAATGTGGATTTTTTTATTTCTGAACCAAGTGTTCGTAATAAACAAGCTGTTTTCTAAGTATAAGCTAATCAATTTATCCCCGTTATCGTTCGTTTTTGTGTCTCCGAAATGGCCCAGTATCCTGTCGGTAGCTTCGCGTTGTACACCAACCCAGCCATCCATATCTCCAAGTATAATTATTCTTTCGCCAGGATCGCAAGTCCCTAATATAACATTTAACTAGTTCCAGAAGGTATCTTTTAAATTCCTCTTGTCACCTATTGTCCGTTTTTTATGTTTATTACTTCACTTCTCTTCTTCTTTGTTTCCGGTACACACAAAATATATAGCTTCCTTCCGCGCATTGTATCCCGCAATTTCTTTTCCTTAAGATCATTTACACCTCTAGCATTCCAAACACCCAATCTCCATTCATCGTCTGAAACTTTTCCTAGGACATGTGTTTAGATTACTTTAAGGATTTATTGTAGTTTACAAGAATCCAAATATCGAGAGAATGCCCGCGCTTACAGGGGATCGATTCTGCGTTCGATATTTCCCTCTCCATGAGCGAAGCGTTGAACAAAGGCAGTTCGCATCATGTTGTCTGTCGAAACGGAGCTTTTCCCGACTTTTTCAGTTTCGCCTGTTTGTCACTTTTGTGAGAAAAGCGTGTACGCAAATTCGGATGAAAATATAAATGTGGTGTCAACAATTGTGAATGATTTTGGTTACTTAAGAAGCCCTTCCCTTCAACAGCTCAAAAAGGAAAGATCCGGTACAACGACGATAACGTTATACTGATTACGGTCCATGCTCTTCAAGATTTATTATTTTTCCGGACTCTATTCAAGTTTCAAACAAGGTCCTTCGAGACGGATTGAGCTGAAAAAGAGAGAATTTTCATCTTTTGAATAGGAAAAGGCAGAATTCCTTTGTGCGTCGCAGAATTCCTTTGTGCGTGATTATTGAGACGCAGTTGCGTCACCTTGTGTAACTTAGTTGTGACGCATATTTCTTATTGTTGCATTTTTTCGTCACTTGATAGATTGTCTGTTTTTGCTTAGAAGTGACGTTTATCGTGAGTGTTATTACATTTTTCGATTCTTCGAACTGTTTTGTGGTGCATTTTGAGACGGTGGCTGGGGCTCATAATAATAATAATAATGGGGTCACCTGAAATGTCTTACCTTCATGTTTTCGAGGAACAGAAAACTCTTTTCAATGAAATTTTCAATGGAAAGAGAATCCTTCTCCTCAGTATTTGAGATCAAGATTGGATAATCTTGGAATCCTTTGGGACAAATGTCGACAATTCAACGCCTTTTTAAGCGCAAATTCTGTACAAAAGGATGTTAACGATGATGGAGATGGAGATGTCTACGATTCTAAACGATTTAAAGAAGTGGAACAGGCCTACTATGACAGCACCGATTATATTTTGGAAAGTCTTCCTTGAATTTCCGATGTACAGCAGCTTGAAAGGCAAGTGAAGGGAGGAAATACTTCTGTATTAAAACTTCCTCGAATCTCGATTCTAGAATTTTCTGGTGAGTATACCAATTGGTTATAATTTCGCGATCTTTTTGATTCTTTAGTCATTCAAAATGAAGCTCTTCATGATACGCAGCGTTTGCATTATTTGAAAACTGTTTTGTCAGGTGAAGCTTTAACTATTGTTAAAAATCAATCTATTACAGTCAGTAATTTTGAAGATGTGTGGAACGCTTTAGAAGCTCAGTATGAAAATAATAGAAGCCTGATTAATGAATACTTGAAATTATTCTATGATCTGCTGGAAATAACGTCTGATGTGATGGTTAATTTGAAAAAGATGCGAGATGCTGTTCTCAATGTGACATTAGCACTTTCGAATTTAGGTCTTCCTGTAGATCAGTGGGACGCTTTGTTAGTTTTCAACCTACAATGAAAATTGGATAAAGCTTCGATAATTGAATGGGAAAAGAGAAATAGTGAAAATACAGATTTTCCCACTTTCTCGGATTTTACGAAATTTTTAGATTCTCGTATTCGCGCGTTAGAAGCGATGGAAGTGAATAGAAAATCATCAGACAGTAAGTCAGGCTTGAATGCACGAAAATACAGTTGGTACTTCATGTCTGCATCAATGCATAAAGTTTTAATTCATGGTCCCAACATAATCGACTGCCTTGTCCCAATCAGTCAATCATGAGAGGAGGCACAAGAAGCTAAGAATAAAGACTTTAAAAAGTGCAGGAAGAACAGTGCCAGAAAAACAAGTTGTATTAAGACAAATACTGACTTACTGCATTACCGTTTATTCTGTGCTGATCTTTACATAACGACTTTGAGAACTGATTTCGTAAAACCAGAAAGACTATTGCTTCCAGAAGCTAGAGCAATGCTTCTAGAAACTACTTAGTGCGTGCAATGTGTCTGCCCAGTTGTACTAACTCCGATCATTTTATCACAGAAGGTTATTTCTAAAATAAAACGAACTATTCCGTAAGCCGAAAAAAAGTCGAATAGAAATTAACTTTCTTCAACAAATCATCAATTGTTGTCAGCTGATAGCAAGAAATTATCGCCAGGTTATTTTAAGTATATTTCACAAGAAAAACCCAATTTTTAGTTTACAAATACATTAGCCAAGAAAAAATTGTTCATAACATTGTTAATGACATTAAAAATAGTCTAAACAAAGTTCAACAATTTGTTATTAACAGTTGATTACGCTACCAACGACTAACAACCAGGAAAAAATTTACAGCTTTTACGATCTTTGACTAACAAAAATGAGTTATTTACTCCATGAATAATATAAGATTCTACCCATTGGGACAATATGGTAAAAGAACAACTCATAAAAATTGTTTTCACCTTGGTTTTGGAGACAAATTGTGACAATTGTTTTTATGTCTTTTCTGTATTTAGGTTTTCAATTGTTGTACGTCCGAAGAGGCCCTTCATGAACGTTGAACGTTTTTAATAAATATATATAGACCAATCGTCCAACAAAATTCAACACCTTTTTATCTAACTCAATTACCTGGTCAACACCTAAAAGCATCATCTAGTCTAAAAGAACTAAGTTCCAATGCTGAAAAATAGCCAAATTGAGCATTTGTTAATAAGGTTTGTTTAAACAATTATCAAATGTTAGAAATTCATAAGAATCAGTCATTGCTAAATAACTGGCTGTTAAGTTAGTGAAAAAAGTGGAATTTTACTTATGAATACATGACATGATAAAAATTTGTTTAAACAATGGTTGTTTACAATAAAAAATATTTATTGTAATCGACATGTCCTTGAAAATTTACAAGTTATTTATTCACAGTTGATTGCGTCGAAAGACCCAAGTTTGGTGCTTCCAAATATAGCCAAATAGTGCATTTGTTAATTAAAACTGCTTAAACATTTATCCATTTTTATTGGATGACCAAATATGATACTCAGGTTTCATTTCCAGGTAATATATAATCGATTTCGTGGAAAAAACTTTATTCATTCCATCATAAATACCAGATATTGATAATTGTTTATAAAACTTGCTTGTAAAATGAGAAGTTATTTATGAACTTTCATTAATTCAACTAAAAAACTCTTTTTGCCCATAAATTGTACAAATTTAGTGCGAATCAAGTGACGAATCGCTGCCGAACCCCACGAAACCATTTTTATTCACTTGTTTGTTTATAAAAAATTCAATACATTTTCAAACATTTGCGAGGAAAACACGAGAAGCCTGCTCCAAATGTAATAAGCGTGTCTGCGATGAATATTCAGAAACTTTTGCCAGATGCCTAGAATGTAGCGAATAAAGGTTTCTTTCATCTCAATTTTCATGTATTCTATTACCACTCAACACATTTCACGTGCATGAATCAAATACTTGAAATAAAACTAATAATCCATTCAAAGTTGAATTATTTTATGGTGGGTACCTGGGTATCCTGAGTGAGTCCGCGACGAATATATACTTTGAAGTCGATTATTTTTGCAGAAAAAATTTCTAAATAAATTCTAAATACACCATTTGCTTAGAATTGGGCTAAATAACGATGATTCGGAGGCCTCAAGCGAAATTTCAATTTTTACTCTACTTAAATGCAAAAATGTACCGTGTTCACTGGGCACCCGGGTACCGGGGTGTGCACACAAGGGTTAACCGACAAGGTTCCCTGGTACATACGACTGGATGTGCTTCCGTTTCGTTCAAGAATATCAGGGAACAAGGACTCAAACTCTCCCAGTTGACGGGTTGTCAACGCCATCATCGCATACTGCCGGCCGTCCGGCAGTTCGCGATATTTAGAAATTGAGTTTGAAAAGGGCATCGTTGCGGCCTCTGTCGGCGCTTCAACTAAAATAAACCAGCAGCCGCTGTTCTTCTTCTCACGAGCCATGCGCACTGTGTCCTGATTCCCTCTCGAGATGAAGGAAGCAGGCGCCATATACTTTATTCATTCGTAAAGTGTTGAATTCTGAGTAACTATACGATGTTGATATAATTAATGGTAGTATATTTTATTACAACGTCATCCTACTGCGTCGTTGTTTCTGACCCCGCCGTTCTATCGAGCAGGCTAGAGAGGCATCAATTTCATTAAATTAAGCTCAATTCAGACAACAGAAAATAACTCTTCAGTTCTTCAATTAATAATTTAATTTTATAATCAAAGTAATTTGTTTGGCAGTTTGACCTAAACTATCTGGCACCCTTCAGGCATTCAATTGAGAGTGTTTTATCAAAATCTCGCGGGATGCAGATCCAGTTCATTGTATCGAAGTAAAAGGCTTGATAAATAAACTAAAGACAAATTCGTACAGAGCTGAAGAATGGAGGCTATTTATAGATTCATCAAAACGTAGTCTGAAGGTAGTATTGCTCCATAATACGAATAAATATGCACCGCTCAATCGGGCTTTACTAAATTCCCATGCTATTTATGTCTTTGGGATAGTAGATACAGAAAAAATCATTATAAAACGATTGTTTGGACGCAAAGATCAAAGTTGCCTCCTGGCTCACACAGTGTGATACACGAACCACTTGTTGATCCTGCAGAAATCCTTCTGCCGCCCTTCGTATAAACCTTGAACTGACGAAACAATTCGTTAAAGCACTAAACAAAGACGGTCAATGCTTTGCTTATTTAGGTCATAAATTTCCTGCTATTTCTGAGAATAAACTGAAAGAAGGTATTTTTGATGGTCTACAAATTCGCACCCTAATGAAGGATGACCAATTTATGGCTGTAATGAATGATGTTGAAAAGTTGGCATGGGTCAGTTTCAAGAAAGTTGCAAAACAATTTCTGGGTAATCACAGAAGTAAACATTACAGGGAGATAGTATCTACTATGGTTGAAAACTTCAGGAAACTAGGTTGTTTCGTGAATCTCAAATAGCATTTTCTCCATGCACACTTGGATTACTTTCCAAGTAACTGCGGAGATTTCAGTGAGAAGCAGGGAGAGCGATTTCATCAGGATATCAAGACAGAGGAGCGTTGGTATGAAGGGCGATGGGATGAGCATATGATGGCAGACTTCTGCTGAATGTTGAAAAGAGATTGTATGAGAACAGGAACTAAGAGAAGAAGAAAACCACTCCATAGATCATACAATGGTAAACGTGTAAGCAAGACACGGACAATATAATAAGATTCTAAATCGAGTATGGAAACCTAGATAATGTAGAAAAGCTCAGGTCAGATGTGTTTTCAGTGTGACGATCAACAAGAAAAAACTTTTGTAGTAGGTCTAGTCCCCTCCTTCCAACAATGTTGGTGGAGCAACTTGAGCTAATGAAAGATAACTCAGATTGAATTGACTCCTAGTGAGACCTGGCTACATTATATGCATGATGTGCAATGTAATAAGGGTGACGTTACACCCTGGAGAATTACGTTCATAGGAAACTTATCGTATCTAGGGGAAAACCCTGACCTGCTGGGGAAAAACCAAGGTTATATTCGTATTCAGCACCCCAAAATACATCAAGATAATATATTCGGGCCGCTTTCCGGACGAATTCAAAACCAAGGGTAATTCCGTGTATAAAAAAGCTGATTTTCTAGGAAACTTCCCGCGTATGAGGAAAAACCCTGACGTGCTGGGGGGAAACTAATGTCGGATTCGTATTCAGAGCACCAAACAACATGAAGATGTCATGCTCTGACCAGTTTCCAAACGATTTCAATAACAAGGGTTATTTCAATACCAAGGATTATTTTAATACCAAGGATTATTTCATATCCGACAGAGCTGATTTTTTAGGGAATTTTCCGCGTCTAGGGAAAACCCCTGGGGTGCTGAGGGGAAACAAATGTCAGATTCGTATTTAGAGCACTGAAAGACATAAAGATATCATGCCTGACCTGTTACGAGACGATTTCAATACCAAGGGTAATTTCATAGCCGAAAAAGCTGATTTTCTTGGAAATTTTTCGCGTTTGGGGGGAACCCTAAAGTGACGGGGGAAACTAATGTCAAATTCGTATTCAGCGTACCAAAATACATGAAGACATCATGCTCTGACCTGTTTCCAGATGATTTCAATACCAAGGGTAATTTAGTATAGCCAGAAAAGCGGATTTTCTAGGGAATTTTCCGGGTATAGGGGGAAACCCTGACCTGCTGGGTGAAAACTTATGTCAGATTCGTATTCAGTATCCCAAAATACATATAGATACCATACTATGACCTCTCGCTCAAGACACTTTTTTTGTTGGCCTGTGTAATTAATTAATTAGCTAAAAAATAATCAAAAAGTAAAAATAGGGTTCTAATATATATTTTTTAAAAGTTGAAAATACTAATTTTTGATACCATCCTAAGGGAAAGCATGGATTAACAGTATCTCATGAATAAATTTGAAATGATATATCTGTGTATGACAGAGTTTATTAAAGCAGGAGTTCTTTTCACAAGCTACGGCTCAAAAATGAGAACTACCGAGCAAATCTTGAATGATGATTAATTATATAATTTCAAGATAATTCGTGGTATTATTATTATTATTATTATTATTATTATTATTATTATTATGAATTTATCCTACCGCGTCGTTGCTCCTGACCCCGCCTCTTTATCGAGCAAGCTAGCGAGGCAATTAATTAATTTAAGAAAGCTCAAAATTTAAGAAAACCAAAAATAACTCAAAAGTTTAAAAGAAATAAATTTAATTTTATGTTAGAGTAACTTGTTTGATAGTTTGAACAAACTACCTGGCGCCGCGTCGCACAGTGGGACGAAATGAGAAAACGATGTTCAAAATAACCCGTAGGTCACAATTCTTCATCGATTTTCAATTTTTGTTTTTCGAAAATCGGGCATTTAATTCTCAAGAAATCTGTCGAGGTCGATTTTTGAATTTTTGTTTGTTCAAATTTCTATAGAGCTGCAAATAGAGAAAAAAATTCTCATTTTTAAAATTTTCCTTTTCAATTCTCTGTGAAAATTTTTCTCAGTGGCATCAGGCCTCAGGTTTAATGCAAATTTTCTTCCAATTGTCTTCGAATCTAATTGCCTGTGATGCACATTGATATGTTTTTGTTATCTGATATAATTTTTTTAATTTATAAACAATTATTATAAACAAATGCATGATTCGAACAGTTTTAGGCAGAAACGAACCGAATTTTCTTCTGATTGTCTTCAAATCTCATTGCCTGCGATGCTCATTGATTTATTTTCGTTACCTGATATAATTCGTTAACTTCATCAACGAATGATATAAATATGAATCAACAAATCCATGATCTCGACATTCCAGTGTAGAGTAAGATCTTCCTTCTTTTCAATTTCTTCTTTTCCCATCATTTTTTCATTTGAATTAGCCGCCATGTAATCACCATATAAGATATTCTGCCTGTCGCCACCAGATGGCAACACATGTTACATGCGCATGCGTGATTCTTGTTCAACGAGAGGAAACAGATAGAAGTTCAAACATTTTGTATTGTATACTTGAGTAGAGAACAATATAGAATCGCGCACAAATATTCATTCTGCTCTGTTAAGTTTTTGCAAAGAAAATTCATTATATCAAAAAGTTTCCAACCGATTAATATGAAAATTTTTGTATATGGGTTTTGAGGGTCGCTGACAACGATTTTGATATCAGATTTTCGAAATTCAAGATGGCGAATCCAATATGGCGGACCAAATAAGTAAAACTTATTCATATCAATATGAAAATTGGTATACAGGGGTTTTCGGAGTCGCTGACAACGATTTTGATGTCAGGTTTTCGAAATTCAAGATGGCGGATCCAATATGGCGGACCGAATAAGTAAAACTTATTCATATCAATATGAAAATTGGTATACAAGGGTTTTCAGGGTCGCCGACAATGATTTTAATATTAAATTTCCGAAATTCAAAATGGCGGATCCAATATGGCTAGCTGAATTACTGAAATAAACTTATTTAGTGATATAAAATGGTTTGCTTGCGTTTTAGAGGTTTAAAATTACATGTGTACGATGTTCCGATAGAATAGAATACATATTTTTAAATGGTGCGTTAATTTACAATAGTATAGAGAACAAACACATTTTTCTTCATCATACTACGTGCATTTCCACACGTCAAGCAGAAAGGAGAAGAATATGGATGTGAGAAGAGAGGGAGGAACGCCGGCTCCCCTCCATAGCAACTCTCTCTGACGCGCATGAGTGGCGAGTGGAGGGAGAAGCCACGCAGTTATATAAGGAAGCGCGCGTTGAAGCTTTCATTACATTCGCGCTCATGCCAAACGCTGAAGCAAGTTGTGAAGCGCGAGCGTAAGAAACGGATAATTGTTGGGCGAATCGATATTGCGAAATATTTATGTTTATGTTTCCATAAATGCAAGATATTGAAATCTTATATTGATATCTTAGATTTATATGAATATAAGACATAGCGAAATATTTTTTTCTAAAATGCCGAAAAAGAGACTTGAACTAACAGAGATTCCAAGTGATGCGGAATCTGCTGATGGACTTTGCGGTGATTCATCAGGTGATGAAAATTCTACAAATGAAGGCGCAAGCCAACTACCATGTTATTCTGATGATGACTTTTCTGAAAACGAAAATGAAACAGAAGATTCAGGAAAAGAAGTGTGGACGAGTCGAGGAAAAATCAAATGTGATTTGCCATGCACAAAAGAACATGGGCCCAGTATTCCCGACAGTATTACATCTCCATCTGAGATTTTTTTTTGTCTCTTTCCTGATGATTTGTTGGATTGTATCGTTCAACAAACGAATCTGTATATTCAACAAAACAAAAGAGGTGAATCTATATCAAAAGACGAATTGATTACTTTTTTGGGTATTAATATTTTGATGGGAGTGAAAAAGCTACCTTCGTACCGCGATTACTGGTCATTAGATACAAAACTACATGATTCATATATAAGTTCACTGATGACGGTCAATCGTTTTGGATTCATTTTGAATAATTTACACATTGCGGATAATAGTAAAGAACCTAAGAAAGGTAATCCACATTATGACAAACTGTACAAGTTGCGACCCCTAATAACAAGGCTTGGTGAAACATTCAAGAACTGCTGGAAACCAAGCAAATATCAGTCCGTAGACGAGTCTATGATAAAATTCAAAGGTCGAAGTAGTCTGAAACAGTATATGCCGGCCAAACCAATCAAGCGAGGGTATAAGTGTTGGGTACGTGCAGACCAATCAAGTTATGTATGCGAATTTCAAGTTTATACCGGTAAAACAGAAAATACTGAAAAACAGTTGGGCGCAAGAGTTGTAAAGGACCTTACGCGTGAGCTTGTTGGTGGAAATCATCATGTGTATTTTGATAACTTTTTTACTGGTGTTGACCTCATGATTTCACTAAAGAAAGACCATATCTTTGCTTGTGGAACTGTGCGTTCGAATCGAACAAGATTACCTAAGAGCAAAATACCAGACAAACAAATGAATCATGGACAACACGAATTTCAAACTTCCAGCACTGGCATTCGTTGGGTCAAATGGATGGACAAAAAAGCTGTGCACTTTCTATCGAATTATCACGATCCACGCGATATCACTTCTGTGAATCGGAGACAAAAGGATGGGTCTCTGAAGGAAGTGAATTGTCCAGTAGTATGTTCTGACTACAATAAGCACATGGGGTATGTTGATAATGCTGACCGTTTACTATCAACATACAAAATAGACCGCAAGTCCAAAAAGTGGTGGCTCAGGATATTCTGGCATTTGGTCGATCTGTCGTTGACAAATGCCTTTATCATATATACAGCAAAAAGTCAAGGAACTGCTTCTTTATCGCTAAAACAGTTTAGATTACGCGTAGTAGATGAACTTGTTGGACGAAATTTACCCAAAACAAAAGGAAGGAAACGTCAGTCTATAGTAGTCGGCCACCACAAACCTCAAGTGTCTATTGAAAAAAGACGTTCTGAATCGTCTCACATGCCAGTACATACTGGCAATTCAAGACGATGTGCTTCATGTAGCACAAAAGCCAACGACGTAAGAAGTGGATGGATATGTAACATTTGCAACGTACCTTTATGTTTGTCAAAAGCGAGAAATTGCTTTTTGAGTTACCACACTTAGAGTAATAACTCTACACAAATAGATCAAACATAATGATAACTCAATAAATAAGTTCTTGTTGAAAGAAAGTTTAGTTATTTAAAAACTAAAAATAACTTTACTAATATAAAAAAATATAAAATTAAAAATAAAAAAAATATAAAATTAAAAAATAAAAAAAATATAAAATTAAAAAATAAAAAAAAAACTATAAAATTAAAAAATAAAAAAAAATAAAAAAAGACAAAAGAAAAAAAAAGAAAAATGGAGACGATAGCCGCTACGTCCTCGTTCGTGTCTCCGGGTTCGGCTGAGAGCGGTACTACTGTGGTACTTTATGAGAATAGGTTGCAGTATTC
>JAUMHM010095937.1:0-24830 GCA_032362435.1 Melikaiella ostensackeni
TGTCAATATATATTATTATATTATTAATATGTATTTATTATTATATTTTCTAATGTAAAAAAGAATAAATCATTTTTATAAACGAAATTCATTCCTAATTTATGCTGTACTTATTGAAATATATATCAATTTTTAAATAATTTGAATAAAAATCTTATTTCTAAGATATCTTGAAAAAAGGATCAGATCAGATTTTGGGAGGGTGATTTTCTAGCATCTATAGTCATTACGAAGAGATCCCCGCAGTTTTTTTCTAGCTACATATCAAGCAAACTTTTTTTCCGCATATAAACACCGTGTGCTCTGACATCATATCACAACACTTCTCTTAACAGCTCAGTGACATTTCTCTTTTGAAATCAAAGAAATACTAACGCTCTATTACAGCAGGAACGAAAAACAAATGCACGATCTTAATTCCACGAATTTGAAGCATGAAAAAATTCGCGGAATTAGGAATTCGGCGAATTTTAACTATTAGATTTTCATGCTTTGTTTTCCGTTTGTATAATTTGTGTCGAAAATAGAACCATCCTATTGTACGTAATATGAAATTAATGAATTACTTAACATTCTTCAGTTTTATTTATTATTTTGTTCATAATATTTTGGTATTACCTGAATACTTAATTAATATCCTTGGCACCGGTGAACTGTATTGAGAATATTACAGCTTAGACTCTCGCTACAGTTCGCGCGCGAGACGTCAAGCCGCTAGCGACTTAAGACATTAATAATTTCTTAAATATTAATTCAATTAAGCTAAAAATTTTCAGAAAACTTAATTGTTCTGTAAGAAACAACTTTCTCGCTGGAAGTTTTTCGTTGCTCAAAACTCGCTCGATAAATCATTTTTTCTGTCTCAGGTTGTCCCAAAACGTCGAGAATTGACGAAAACTGGATAGTTTCATATTCACATGAATCTAATACATTCCATCATAAATTATTTGAGTGTAAAAATTTGAAATTTTCCCGTCAAACTGTAAATGCTATTAAAAACCAGTTTCAGACAATTTTGTAGGTCCTCTTGAGGTGAGAAATTAAACCGCTGGACTTTTCATCGTATTTTGCGTGGTTTAGCTGTTGGAAATTAGCCTTTTTGGTGAAAAATTACTCTTCTTTATTGAAAATTAATAACTTTGGGTGAAAATTCAATTTTTTTTAAATTTAAAATTGAAATCTCTTACGCTTGAAATATCAACTCTTACATTTTTCGCTAGGAAATCATATTTTTTCAATCGAAAATTTAACTACTTGGATTAAAGTTAAACTACATTGTTCAAAATTCAATTTTTTAGTTGAAGATTCATCTCTTTGGTTGAAAACTTTACTACTGTGTTGAAAAATTCGTTTTTTTTTTTATGGTTGAAAATTAATTTTTTTAACTGAAAATTCAACTGTTCTATTTGCGTTGAAAAAAAATATTCTTAGTTGAAAATTCAACTATTTGGTAAAAAATTCATGTAATTTGTTGCAAATTCGTCTTTTTTGCTAGAAATTTAATCCTTTTGGTACAAAATTAATTTTTTTGGTTGAAAATCCAACAATTTTGTCTGAAAGATAATTCTTTCTGGTTGGAAAGTCTATTGTTTTGTTGAGAAATCGTCTTTTTGTATTGAAAATTCAACTATTTTGGTAGAAACTTCAACTATGTCATTGAAAATGGACTTTTTTCTCAAAAATTCATGTTTGCGGATTGAAAATCCACATGTATTATAGAAAATTCGCTTCTTTGGGTAAAAAGTTCAACAATTAGGTTGAAACTTTTTTCTTTATTGACTGACAATACTTTCTTGGTTGAAAATTCAACTCGTTGTTGAAAATTCGTATTTTTGGTTCGAAAACTTATATCTTTTTGTAGAATTTATATATTTTTCGTTAAAAATACTTGGTTGAAAATTAATCTGTTTTGGTTGAAAATTAAACTACCTGCTTAAAAGTTACACTTGCCTGTTGAAATTTCTTTTTTTTTTGGTTGAAGATTCTTCATTTTAGTAAAAAATCTATCTCTTTTGTTGAAAATTAAACTACTTTGTTGAAAATTTATTCTTTCTGGTAGAAAATTAATCTTCTTGGCTTAAATTCATCTCTTTGCTTAAAACTCAAACTATTTTTTTTAAGGTTCGTTTTTTTATTAGAATTAAGTTTTTTAGCAGAAAATTTATCTATTCTAGTTGAAGATTTATCGCTTCAGGAAAAAATTCATGTCTGTGGTTCAAAAGTTAACATTTTGTAAAAAATTGTTTCTCTTTCGATTGAAAATTAATTTTTTCTACTGAAAATTTAACAATTCCATTTTTTGTTTGAAATATATATTTTTTATTTGAAAATTCAACTGTTCACTGGAAATCCCTCTTTTTGTTTTGAAAATTTATCACTTTTTGGTAGAATTTTTATATTTTTTGGTTAGAAATGCTTGCTTGAAAATCAATCTGTTTTGGTTGAGGATTTAACTATTTTGTTTAAAATTCATCTTTTCTGCTTGAAATATCAACTGTCACATTTTTCGCTAAGAATTAATATTTTTTTATTGAAAATTTAACTTCTTGGATAAAAGTTGAACCACTTTGTTCAAATTTTTCTTTTTGGTTGAAGATTCATCTGTACTTGACAATTTAACTATTTTCTTGAAAAATAGGTTTTTTTGGATGTTCGAAAATAATTTTTTTTTACCGAAAATTTAACTGTTCTATTTCCGTTGAAAATATTCATTTTTTAGTTATAAGTTCAACTATTTGGTTAAGAGTTCATGTACTTTATTATAAATTCATCTTTTTTGATAGAATTTTAATCTTTTTTGTACTAAATTCATCTTTCTGGTTGTGAATCCAACTATTTTTGTTTAAAAATTAATTCTTTTTGGATGTGCGTAGCGCGCGATGAGAATGTGTCCGCGCAGCGGGTCGATTTTTTCCCCACGTGTTTCGGACAAACTCGGACAGATTTAAGATAAAAATATCAATTGTGATAGAATGCGGATTAAATCAGATAAATTGTTATTTTCGGAAAGCTTAGAAATGTTCTGAAAAATACAGATGTATTATAGTATATTAATTATTATTATATTCACCAATAGCACAAAAGATGACCACCAAGGTGAGGACCAGAGTATAAGGTATCTTCATTTTTTTAAGTAGAGAAAAAACTTAATAAGGTATTAATGAAGAATTCGGTTAACAGTTTAACTAATGAATATTCGTGTGCTTTATCAGAGTATATATACTATTATTCTTATCTTATATACGTCATATAATAGGCGTTAATTTTATCCTTCAGAGATATTTGTATTTCATAAGTCAGTTTCAAGGCATAAAAGTTTATTTGCTGAATTCGTTAAAATTCATGCCTCGATTTATAATTTAATTTTTCATATCTCAAGGAAATCCAGATCTTACATGAAAAATCGATTTAAATTGTACAAAATATGTTTTAAGAACTAAAAATTCGGATATCATTCTTTCAGATTTTTTACCAAATGTGTGAAAAATTGTTTTAGCTATTTTTATGTTACACATTTTAAGATTTTAAGAGATCAAGATTTCCAAGATTTCCAGGGTTTTAAATAGATTATAAGGAAAAAAAAGAATTTTAAGATTTCATAGGATTTCAAAGATTACACGGGATTTCATTGGATTTCAATGTATCACCGTGGATTTCAAGAACTTTCAACGGACTTAAACGGATTCTAAAGGATTTCATCAGATTTCATGGAATTCCATAGAATTTTGATGACTTCAATGAAATTCACGGTATTTGAATGGATTTAGAGAGATTTCCTAGGGTTTCATAGATTTCAAGGGACATTAAGAGATTTCATGGGATTTCAATATAATCTGGAAAATTGTTTAAAGAAATTGTGAAAGACATTAAAGATTTGAAGATGATTTACGGGATTTCAAAGTATTTAAACACGGGATTTCAATCCATTTTCGTGGGATTGGAAGGACTTTCAACAGATTTCAAGAGCTTTTAAAGGATTTCAGTGGATCTGAAATCTTTACAGGAATTCTAAAGGATTTTAGTGGATTTCAACAGATTTCAGCGAATTTTACTAGAACTTTTTGGAACAAAAATAAAATAAAATAAATTTGCACGGATTTCTAAGAATTATAAGGGATTGAAAGAAATTTGAGAGACTACCATGGATTTCAAAGTATTTTTTAGATTTTATAGGATGAAATAAAATATAAAAAGAATTTCATATGGTTCTAAAGCTTTCTGGGGATTAGAAAAGATTTCAAGGGACTGTGAAAGATGTTTCACGGGATTTCAATCGATTCTTGTGAGATTTATAAATATTCTATAGGATTTCAGAGTATAAAGGGATTTTAAAAATTTCAAGATTCAACTTGAAAAATTCCAATGGGCTTTAAAGAGATATCAATAGGATATCCAAGAATTTTAATGCATTTTCACAGTACTTAAACGATTTTATGGAATATCAGAAGTTTGTAAAGCATTTCAAAAGATTTCAAATATTTCAAGGAACTTGAGGGAATAAAGAAAATAAAATAAACTTCTAAGGGATTTCAAAGGATTTCAACAGATATCGGGGGACTTCAGAGCAGTTTAAGGTATTCCAAAGAATTTTGCAGGATTTCAACCGATCTCAAGTATTTCCAAATGATTTCAATGGATTTCGAAGATTTAAAAGAATTTCATAGGATTTCAAGGAATTTTAGGGGACTCAACGCATTTTCAGAGAACCTTAGGCTACAAGATTTCTATGGATTTCAAATATTTCAATGGATTTTTTTAGATGATTGAAGAATTCTAACTGATTAAAAAACTGACATCGTGTTCAATAGGATTTTAAGGGATTTTAGGGGATTTTATTAGATACATAGGAAACTTTAGGGAATAAAGGAAATAGAATTAGCTCTTAAAGGATTCCAAAGGATTTCAAAGCAGTTTAATGTATTTGAAAGACTTTCGCAGGATTTCAACAGATTTCAAGAGTTTTTAAATGATTTTAATGGATTTCGAACATTTAAAGGAATATCATAGTATTCGAAGGGATTTTAGGAGACTCAACGCATTTCCAGTGAACTTAAGGTTACAAGATTTCAACTGATTTCCAAAATTTCAAGGGATTTTTTAGATGACTGAAGGATTCTAACTGATTAAAAAAATTTCATAATGCTTAATAAAACTTCAAGGATTTTAGCGGATTTCAATAGATATATAGAAAACTTCAGGAAATGAAGAAAATTAAATGAATCTTCAAGGAATTTCGAAAGATTTCAAGGACTTCAAAGTAGTTTGAAGCATTTTAAAGAATTTCGCAGGATTTTAACAGATTTCAAGAGTTTTTAAATGATTTCAATGGATTTTGTAGATGTGAAGAAATTTCATAAGATTTCAAGGAATTTCACGGGACTTAACGCATTTTCAGAGAACTTTGTGTTATGAGATTTTTATGGATTTCAAATATTTCAATGAATTTTTTGAGATGGTTGAAGGATTCTAACCGATTGAAGGAATTTCATAGTATTTAATAGGATTTCAAGGGATTTTAGGGCATTTCAATAGACATGTAGAACAGTTTGGGGAATAAAGAGGACTAAATTAACTTTCAAGGGGTTTCAAAGCAGTTTAAATTATTTTAAAGAATTTCGCAGGATTTTGACAGATTTCAAGAGTTTTTAAATAATTTCATTTGATTTCGTAGATTCAAAGAAATTTCAGAGGATTTCAAGGAATTTTAGAGGACTCAACTCATTTTCAGTGAACTTTAGGTTACAAGATTTTTACGGATTTCAAACATTTCAATGGATTTCTTTAGATGATTAAAGGATTCTAACTGGTTAAAAAAAAAGTCATAGTATTTAATAGGATCTCAAGGGATTTTAGGGAATTTCAATAGATATATAGAAAACTTTAGCTAATAAAGGAAATTAAATAAACTTTCAAGGGATTTCAAAGGATTTCAACAGATTTCGAGGGATTTCAGAGGATTTTTCAGATTTTATAGTATAAAATGGAATGAAAAAGGAATTTCATATGATTCTAAAGCTTTCTGGGGATTATAAAAGATCCTAAGGGATTTTAAAAGATTTTTCACGAAATTTCAATCGATTTTTGAGGGGTTCTCAAATATTTTATAGGATTTCAAAGATTTAAAGGGATTTGCAAAATTTCAAGATTGAACTTTAAAGATTGCAATGGGCTCTAAAGAGATATCAATAGGATATCAAAGGATTTTAATGAATTTTCACAGTATTTAAACGATTTTTTAGGATATCAGAAGTTTGTAAAAGATTGCAGAAGATTTCAAATATTTCAAGGAATTTTATGAGATTTCAATGGATTTCTAGATAACTTGAGGGCAGAAATAAAATAAAATAAAACTCTGAAGGATTTCTACGGATTTCTAATATTTCAATGGATTTTTTAAAGATGATTTCGATAGATTTAAAGAGTATATAAAGGATTCTATCTGATTAAAAAATGTCATAGTGTTTAATAGGGTATCTTCATGGAATTTAGAGGATTTCAACTGATATCTAGAAAACTTTAGGGAATGAAGGAAATTAAATAAACTTCCGAAGGAATTTCGGAAGATGTCAACAGATTTCGAGGGATTTCGAAGCAGTTTAAAGTATTTTAAAGAATCCCGCAGGATTTTAACCAATTTCAAGAGTTTCTTAATTATTTCAATGGATTTCGAAGATTTGAAGGAATTTCATAGGATTTCAAGGAATTTTAGGAAACTCAACGCATTTTCAGAGAACTTTGAGTTACAAGATATTTACGGATTTCAAATATTTCAAGGGATTTTTTAGATGACTAAAGGATTCTAATTGATTAAAAAAATTTTATAATCTTCAGTAGGATTTCAAGAGATTTTAGGGGATCTCAACAGATATATAAAAAACTTTAGAGAATGAAGGAAATTATATTAACTTTTGAGGGAATGCAAAGGATTTCAACAGATTTTAGAGGATTTCAAAGCATTTTTAGGTATTGTAAAAAATTTCCCAGGATTTTAACAGATTTCAAGAGCTTTTAAATGATTTCAATGGATTTCGTAGTTTTAGAGAAATTTCGTAGGATTTCTCGGAAACTTAACGGATTTTCAGAGAACTTTAGGTTAAAAGATTTCGATGGATTTCAAATAATGTCAAAGATTTTGAGGGATCTTTAATGATTTTAAATGACTTCAAAACATTTCAAATAATTAAAAAAATTTCTAGACATTTTGCATATGTTTCTATGGATATATTTTATACTAAATGATGTGGATTATCATACGTTTTTAATTTTCGCTAGGATTATAGTTCATTCGTTTTGCATTCCAAATGGTTTCATTTTATTTTTTTTTTTATTTTAAAACATACTTGAATTTTTACTCATATTTTTCGCAGTAATTTAGGTACATATTACTTGATGAGACAGTCATGGAAATATTTGGGAAAATTGCGTAACATAGAATGGGGGGAGGGGGGATGGCAAACAATTTTGTCGCGACTCCCAGGGTTTATATACCATAAATATAATATGAAGGAAAAGTGTTACGAAATTTATGGATGGCCCCTAAGTTAGGTTTCGAAGCTGCGTTGAGAAGATTCACAAAGTTTGTTTGCTCATGAAACAAAATCGTGCTAACATAAAAATTGCACGTGATTTTTATCTGCGTTCTGTTTACTCATGAGATTTGATATCTAAGATCTGAGTTTCTCAAGTAAAAAAATATCAATAATTTACGTGTCTGAAAAAAAGAGTTTTCTTTCTTGCTTTTACATTTTCATGTATAATGAATTATGTACATTATGACATAGCGATACAATTTTTTTTTTAGAATTCGGAGGTGGTCCAACAGTTGTAATCTGGTACCCGGATCTCCCCAAAAAAGTTACAGATGAAAAAAATATATCGTATGTTCACGCATCCAGGATAAAGCTCAAAATAACGAACAATAGCGGACTTTTTATTATTTTGGTACGAAATCAATTTTTCAATATATAAGAAGGGTTCTTAAAATTTGTATTTACAAATATGAGTATCCTACGAAAGCTACACTGCAATAAACTAATTCTTGTGCATCGTAAAATGACATTAAATTCAGAAAAATTATATGAAATCATAATTCTTGAGTAGTAGACGTTACTTTTATAAATGACTTACATTTTAGTAGACAGTTGACTTTTAAACCCGAAAAGATGAATTTTCAACCTAAAAAGTTGCATTTACAACCAAATAGTTGAACTTTCAAGTAAAAAAATTAAACTTCAGACAGAAACAGTTGCATTTTCAACTAAATAGTTTAGATGCGAGGACAAGAAGACGAATTTTTTGAAGACAATTGAATTTTTAACCTGAAAAGTTAAATTTTTAACCAAGACAGATGATTTTTCTACCATAAAAGATGAATTATTAACCCAATAGTTGAATTTTCACAAGAAAAAAAATTTCAACCAAACAGTTGAATTTTCAAACAAATAGTTGAATTTTCAAGCCAAGAAGACCAACTTTTTCGAAGAGAGTCGAATTTTCAACCTCAAAAATTTTAATTTTCAACGGTGAAATTTTCGAACGAAAAGGTTAAACTTTAACCAAAAGCAGTTGCATTTTCAAGATGAAAAGTTGAATTTTCAACCAACCGAAATGAATTTTTAACAAAAAAGATTACTTTCAACCAAAAAAGATAAATTTTCAACCGAATAGTTGAATTCAGAAAAAGAAATAATTTTCAAGTAAATGGAGTTGCATTTCTAAACAAATAGTTGAATTTTCAAGTCACGAAGACGAATTATTATAGAAGAGAGTTACATTTTTAACCATAGAAATTTGAATTTTTAACAAGAAAGTTGTTTTCAACCGAGAAAAATGATTTTTTTTTACCAAAATGTATGAAATTTCTACCTAAAAAGATAAATTTTCAAAGAAATTAGTTTTCAACCAATTATTTCAATTTTTAAGCCGAGAAGACGATCTTTTCAGAAGAGAACCGAATTTTTAACCTTCAAAATTTGAATTTTCCACAATAAAGTTATTTCTAACCGACAAAGATGAGTTTTTTACCAAAAAAGATGACGTTTCTACCCAAAAATATACATTCTTAAAAAAGAAAAAGAAATTCAAACAAACAGTTGAATTTCCATCTAATTAGTTGAACTTTTAAGCAAAAAAGACACATTTTCTAAAAAATAGTTTATTTGTGAACAAAATAATGTGAAATTTTCAAATTAAAAAGACAAAACTTCATCCAAAAAAGTTGCATTTTTAACCAAATAGTTGAATTTTCAAGTCAAGAAGATAAATATTTCAGGAGATAGTTGAATTTTCAGCGTGAAAAGTTTCAATTGCAACAAAATGATTTTTTAACAAAGAAAGATGAATTTTTAACCAAAAAAATGACTTTTCCACCGAGAAGATGGATTTCTAACAAAAAAGATAACTTTCAATTAAGAAAGATAATTTTTCATTAAATAGTTGAATTTACAAAGAAAGATAATTTTCAAGCAAATAAACTTACATTTTCAACTAAATAGTTGAATATCCAAGTCACGAAGACGAATATTTTAGAAGAGAGTTCAATTTCTAAACTTGAAAATTTGAATTTTTAACAGGAAAATTGTTTTCAACTGAGAAAGATGACCTGAAAAAATGAATTTTCAAAAAAAAATAATTTCAACCAAATAAATGAATTTTCAAGCCAGGTAGACGAATTTTTTACATGTCAGATGCATTTTCAATCTGAAGAGTTGAATTCAAACGAAGAAAGATGAATTTCTAACCAAAAAAGATTACTTTTTTATAATAAGACATGAATTTTTAACAAAATATTTGAATTTTCAACCCATAAAGATGAATCCCGAAGCCAAGAAGACGATTTTTTTTTAGAAAAGTTGAATTTTCAACCTCAAAAATTTGAATTTCCAACAATAAAGTTATTTTAAACTAAGAAAGATGAGTTTTTTAACAAAAATAATGACCTAACTACCCAAAAACACGAATTTTCAACAAAAAAGATGAAACCCAAACCAGAAATTGTTGAATTTTTAACCGAATAGTTGAATTTTCAAGTTAAGAAGATAAATCTTTCAGAAGATAGTTGAATTTTCAGCCTGAAAAGTTTGAATTGCAACCAAATGTATTTTTAACCAAGAAAGATGAATTTCTAACCAAAAAAATGTCTCTTGTATCCGGAAAGATGA
The DNA here is from genome assembly GCA_032362435.1 of Melikaiella ostensackeni. Classification (NCBI taxonomy): domain Eukaryota; kingdom Metazoa; phylum Arthropoda; class Insecta; order Hymenoptera; family Cynipidae; genus Melikaiella; species Melikaiella ostensackeni. Next base: position 10,161 of record JAUMHM010095937.1, read on the forward strand.
ATTTTCAACTAAATAGTTTTCAATAAAAAATATGACTTTCAATCAAGAAAGATGAATTTTCAAACAAATAGTTAAATTCACAACAACAAAATAATTTTCAAGCAAATAGACTTGCATTTTGAACTAAATAGCTGAATGTTCAAGTCACGAAGACGAATTTTTTAGGAGAGAGTTGAATTTCTAAACTCAAAAATTTGAATTTGCGACAAGAAAATTGTTTTCAATCGAGAAAGCTGACCTGAAATAATGAGTTTTCGAAAAAAAATCTTTCAACTAAATAGTTGATTTTCAAGCCAGGTAGACGAATTTTTCAAATGGCAATTGCATTTTCAATCTGAAAAGTTGAATTCAAACCAAGAAGGATGAATTTCTAACCGTAAAAGATTACTTTATTGTTGAAAATTCAAATTTGCAAGTTTGAAAATTCAACTCTCTTCTAAAATAAATCGTCTTCTTGGCTTCGGAATTCGAGTTTTTTTACAAAAATGATGACTTATCTACCCGAAAACACGAATTTTCAACAAAAAAGATAAAACTTCAACCAAAAATTGTTGAATTTTTAACCAAATAGTTGAATTTTCAAGTCAAGGAGATGAATCTTTTAGAAGAAATTTGAATTTATTTCTGAAAAGTTGAATTGTAAGAAAATATATTTTCAGCCAAGAAAGATGAATTTCCAACCAAATAGTTGAATTACAAAAAAAACTAATTTTCAAACAAATAGATTTACATTTTCAAACCAATACTTGATTTTTCAAGTAACGAATTGTTAAATTGTCAACCAAGGATGATAAATGTTGAACCGAAAAAAAATTGTTACCATGAGAGATAAGTTTTTAACAAAATAGTTGAATTTTCAACCCACAAAGATGAATTTTGAAGTCAAGAAGACGAATTTTTCAGAAAAGAGTTGGATTTTCAACCTCAAAAATTTAAATTTGTGACAATAAAGTTATTTTCAACCGAGAAAGGTAAGTTCGTTACCCAAACTGATGACTTTTTTACCTGAAAAGACGAAATTTCAAAAAAGGAAAAACTTTCAATCAAATAGGTGAATTTGCAACCAAATATGTGAACTTTCAAGCAAAAGAGATGAATTTTCAAGAAAATAGTTGCATTTTTAACGAAATAGTTTAATTTTCAAGTTACGAAGACGACTTTTTTACAGGACAGTTGAGTTTTCAACCTGAAAAGTTGAATTTTTAATACAAAAAATATTTCAACCACGAAAGATGAATCTCTAACCAAAAAAGATAATGTTTCTAATAAAAAGCTAAACTTTCAACCCAGGGAGGCGTATTTTCAAGAAAAGAGTTGTCTTTTGAAGCTAAAAACGCGAATTAAAAAAAAACAGTTGACTTTTAAACTGGAAAAGTTGAGTTTTTAACAACTGTTTCTCAAGTAAAACAATCGAAAGTCATGATTTTGAATAATGAATTATTTTTAATGACAATTTACGATGTGTGAAAATTATAGGTGTAAGAACTTGGTTTTAGTAACCTCTCCATCCAATAAAAAATCGTGCCCAATAAAAAAAGTATCATTGAATGAAGTAAAAACGTAATTTCTCTCGTTTTTTTTCAAGTTTAGTGACAATTTACGATACACACGAATTTTTTTTGGCTGCAGTTTTTTCAGAGAACAATTATTATAGTTGTAAACGCTAATTTCAAGAACCCTTTTCATCTATTTAAAAAATTATTCTTTACCAAAAGAATAATAAATTCGCTATAATACGTTATTTTGAGCTTTATTGTGGATGCGTGAACAGAAGATATATTTTTTTTATCTATAACTTTTTGTGGGAGATCCGGGTACCAAACTTAAATTTTGGATTCCCTCCGAATTAAAAAAAAATATATATATATATTCTATAACTACGCTCTGATGTACATGCACCAAAAATATTAATATTATTTCTTCAATTTACCACGGTTTTTCATCGAATTTGTATTCGAGCATCACGATACTTAGTATGCGGATATTAATTTCATAATTGAAAAAATAATAATACTTACTGAATATAACTTGTAGATTCATGATAAATTTTCTTCATAAAACTATCATTGGATTTCCTTTTGTAAAATTGATTTGAGACAGAAAGTTTTGTGTATAATCAAATTCAGCGCATAATATTCCTTGTTCTGCAGATTTTCCTTTTGTAAAATTGATTTGAGACAGAAAGTTTTGGCAAAACTAAGTTTTGTGCATAATCAAATTCAGCGCATAATATTCCTTGTTCTGCTGCAGATTTTCCTTCTGTAAAATTGATTTGCGTCAGAAAGTTTCGGCAAAACTAAGTTTTGTGCATAATCAAATTCAGCGCATAATATTCCTTGTTCTGCTGCAGATTTTCCTTTTGTAAAATGGATTTGAGACAGAAAGTTTTGGTAAAACTAGGTTTTGTGCATAATCAAATTCAGCGCATAATATTCCTTGTTCTGCTGCAGATTTTCCTTTTGTAAAATTGATTTGAGACAGAAAGTTTTGGCAAGACTATGTTTTGTGCATAATCAAATTCAGCGCATGATATTCCTTGTCCTGCTGCAGGTTTTCCTTTTGTCAAATTGATTTGAGTCAGAAAGTTTTGGCAAAACTAAGTTTTGTGCATAATCAAATTCAGCGCATAATATTCCCTTTCCGCTGCTCATAGTACTCAGTAAATTTGTAATACATCGTTTGCAAATTTAATTCTGAATTTTGAAAATAATTTGAGGAGAAACTGTTATCATGATGTGATTTTCGGTGTGGCTGACTATAACATTGAGTGTTAATTAACTCTGCTAATTCATCTGTTAATTTCAAACAATGCCGATCACTATTTCCTCTTTCATCGCTCAAAGTTCTCTTCTCTAAAAGTTTGTTTTGCACAGTCCTTAATATATTTTCTCATCCCTTAAACTTTACATAGAAAATGTTAACAAATATGTATTTTATCCTGATCTCTCACACAGTAATAATACTTCCATATAACTAGCTTAGGTTTGATAGAATCTGTTTTTATAACAGAAGGATCTGAAAATTTCAAAAAGCTAGGTATTCGAATATTCTGCTTATCATATTCTTCTAGTCGCCAAAAATTTGAATGTTATTCCTCATGTTTTGAGATTCCAATTTTCTCACAGCATTTTTTAATTTTACAACAAAATTCGACTGGCTTGAATGATTTAGATTTCAGAAGTTTTCCTGTTTTTGAATTCTATTCATCACCCTGGAAGAATGACTAGAATTAACATATTGAGGGAATCGTATAAGAATATGGTCTTGAACATTTTGAGTATAAATATACATGTGCTTATTTGAAATGGATTCGGCCTGGACTAGGTGCCAAAAATTTAAAAAAATTTCAATAGCGGCAAATTTTTTTTGACATGCTGTATTTTCCAAATAAATAAGATATTAAACTTTTCTGTTTTGACTCTGGCGAGGGATCTCTCACTCTTTCGAAATCCACAGGAAAATTGGAAAAATGTTTCTTCAGCACTTTCCGGTAATTCGCGAAAAATTCCTGTTTGATACTCAAAAGGACGATAATTTTCGAAAATATTTCCAGAATGAAGTGAGAAAAAATTAAGGTGTCCATGTCTGATGATATTATCCCTAAAACATCGTGAAAAATGATGCCTTAGACGTATTCAAATGGACAGAAAGTAAAAAAAGTAATTTTTCGAAAAAACGCATGCATGTGCATATATTTCGAAACCGGTGGTAAATCTTGAAAAGAAGTGAACGAACTTTTTGTAGATCTTTTAAACGAGAACAACCTTGCTGCCTCAACTTTTGTCGTATCTCTTTTCTTTCAAGTAAATGAAAATTTTTGATTATTAGAAAAAGTGCCGCCTCTTTTTTAATTTTCAGGATTTTTCAAATTTTCGTGCAGATTTTGAAAGAGGGAGGAATCCCCCAACAGAATCTAAAGAGAAATATTAAATATATTAATCAGGTTAAAAAATACAGCATTTTAAACAAAATTTAACACAATTTTCTTTCAATTTTTCTTCATAAATTTACAGTAATGTCCTATTATTTTCTTTAAGTAAGAGTTAACGTCTGAAATAATAATGAAGAAGCGCTTATGAAATTCATTCAAATACATTATTTTATTTATAAATGGAACAAAGGCGCATGTTGACGATATTGAAATAATTGAGTTTTCAAGATTTTTAAATTCCCTTCAAAATTTTGCAAATTTAATTCAAATGTAAGAAATTTTTTGACTTCAAATAGGGGAACCTAAAAAAGTAAACCTTTTCGGCTGGAAGGGGGGTAAATTCAAAATGTCAACAATTTTGCGACTTAGAAGGGGAAATATTAAAAAATTAAGCCATTTTTCAACTTGAAAAAGTGAATTTTGTAATTATTTTTCAAACTTGAAGCCTTAGTAGTGAAAATTTTCATAAGTGAATCCCTGCATATTCAATTATTTGAAATTCAAATAATAAAAATTTGACAGTTCGAAATTAAAAACCACACTAGCTGAGAAATGTTGAGTATGAAGCCTTCAATATTGAAAAGCTTGAATTTTCATGATTTTTATGTTCCCTTCAAGAATTAAAAAAATTAAATTCAAATGTGAACGATTTTTTGACACGAAAGTGGGCAACTCAAATAAAAAACAATTTTTAGCTGAAAAAGCTGAAAATTTGAATACTAAACAATTTTGCGACTTGAAAGAGGCAAAATGTAAAACCTAAAAAATTTTTTGAATTGAAAAAGTAAATTTTGCAAAATTTTATCAAACTGCGAGCCTTATTGTGAAAGCATGGTTAAATCTTCATTCTCGTAGCCTTGAACTTAAATTTGATGATTTTAGAAATGAACAATATTTTACATTTTTTAAATTGTTCAGTACTTAATTTTTCACCTCTTTTATGTTTGAACTTCGCAATTAAAACACAATTTTCGACTCAAAAGATAAAAGCGACTTTCAATTTGAAATTACCAAATTTGGGGTATTTTCAAAATTTGCCCTATAATGAATGCCTGATGCTGAAAATTACATCATTTGGACATCTTTGAATTTTTATGATTGCTTCATTCTGAAATTGGATTATTTTAACATCTTCAAATTTTAAATTCATGAATTTTGAAGTCTCCTTTTAAATTTGAAATGTCTATCCAATTTGGAAGGACTGATTCTCAAATTTTCCGGGCATAAAATCTCAAATTGAATATTTTTAAACACTTCAATTTCATGTTTTTGAATGATATACTTTCAATTTTCAACAAATAACAAATAATCTAATTTTGAAGTCTTTAAATTTAAAGTTGAACAACATTGTAAATTTGAATTTGAAATTGCTCAATTTCTAAAGTTTCCATTTTAAATTGTTATCTTGGATCCATGTATTGAAAACTATGTATTTAAAAAAGTTCATAGGCTAACATTTGCAAATTTCATGCTTTTGTAACAATTAGAGCAAACTTTAAGTTATAGCGCTGCAGTAAAGAAGCAGTTTCCGAAAGTTCTACAGTAATGTTCTATTCTTTCTTTTTAGCTTAGGGGTTCACACTTTCAATCGAGCCATTTTCCGACATTTTTGGGCTTCTCGTTACTATTCTATGCATTTTCAGATGATAAAATGTGTCTTACGGTTCTTGTAAAACCATAATTTTTCTTGTTTTTTTCTTTCGTTTTTGTTATGATTTTCGTGAGGACCGTTAGGACTATCGGAAAATTGAAGTGGTGGTTGGATTCGCCATTGAAAAATAAGTCGAAATCATGTCATACATGTCTTTAAAATATGATCTATATCATTTCGTATAACAAATTAAGAACCATCATGAAAAAATTAAGTTGCAAATATCTTTCAAAGAAGAGTTGGTGAAAAATATGGTGACCCGATTCGAATTCAGCGCAAAAAAGAACTTTGGAAATGATGTCTTTCATTCCACAGATACAAAGGTGAAATTTTGTTGACCAGTATCATTAATCATAGCTTGTTGATTGCATAGGAAAATAAGTGAATAATCCTTCATTAACCTAAATTCCTGAATCCTAAATTAACAGTATCATTAATCATAGCTTGTTGATTGCATAGGAAAATAAGTGAATAATCCTTCATTAACAGGAAGTTCTTGCTCCACGTATGAAAAAAATCAACATTATTTGAATTGTGAAACATGGAGATACGTAGCATTCGACGTGTCTGAAAAATCGTATATCAACACTTGTAAAAATGTTTGAAATCTAGATAAGAATTGTATTCCTTGTGTAAATCTTCTACAAACAATGAGCAGTAAATAAAATGAGTTACGAGTACACGATTCCTGTTTAATCTCCTTCACTCGTTTTGAAGGTAAAAGATGAAAAATAATTTCGCAATTCATTATATAAATTATCAGAAGACAAAAATGAAGTGTAATGCCCTTCTTCCAGTCTCAGCATTCTGTTTCCTGACCCTAATTAAGTGTCACAATTAATTTCAGAATATTTTCAATTCCTTTCAAAATTTTATGATTAGCAGCAACTAATGCTTTTATTTCTATTGACATTTTTTAAAATGTTCTATACTAATTTTTTCTGTTTTTTGGGTATGAGCCATCCGCAAAACTTAACATCTATTGAAAACTTTTATTTGTGATCCTATTTGAATACTCGAAAATTGATCGATATCCAGAATCTTTTCAACAAACTTATGATCTTAAACCTAACATTGGATTTAAAAAGAGTAGGCCTAGGCATATTTTTACAATCTCCTAAGATTCAAACTTTTGTTTTTAAATATCAAGTAATATTCAGCTCAACATCAATAATCTTAATCATCAATATCATGAAGAATTCTAATTATATAAAGTACATTCCTCTTCAAAAAGATTTAATTTGAAATGTACTTTGGCTCTACTATTTATATAGAATTTATATTTTCACATCTCTTCTTTTGTAGACGATATGGTGATTGGATATCCATCTTTTCCTTTAACAAACAATATCAAGATTTTGGAGAGAAACATTGTCGTCGGTAGTATTGAAAAATCCTCGTTCAAAATTTCTCAACTACTAATAAAACTTCGACAAGTATGTAATTCACAAAAGTTGTTTTTCAAATTCGAAAAAGTAAATTTTTATAAATCATGCACACCGTAAGTAGACGAGATCGTTTCTTCTATTTGTAGAAGAAATGACTTCGATGCAAAAATTGCAATGTTTTTGACCACTAAGACGAATTAGTAAAATAATGCAATTTTATGTTGAGAAAATCTAAATATCCTCAGAGGATATTTTCCTGAATTTACCTTCAATGATTATATTTAAATAAGTATTCACATATTTTCAGAAAATCGAAGCAATAAATGAAGGAAGATATGTATATTACTGATCCTGTTGATCCTATCTGAAACTTGAAGAAAGTCAGCACCGAATACCTTTTGTCAGAACGGCACTATCTTCTTCAACGATTTATTGCTCTTTTAATATCAATGTGAAATGTTCATGTTTAATAGAAAGGGTATAAAAAACCCTAAATTGAAACTGTAGTGAGAGTAAAATTTCTTAAATTGATATTAAAAGAGTCATATGACTTAGATTAACTTCGGTTTTTTTCCTTTCAGTACATTCAGGTTAAAAAGTCGATATATTATTATGTAATAATATGTCAATTGTTAATCCTAAATCTTTTTTTCTCATCGATCGAGCCTGACTGATTTTTAGTTTGTGAATAGTTAGAAACAATGTCTAATGACCCATTTCCAAAATAATTCCTCATTCCCTTCAAAATCATTTTGCATTTCTTTATCTTCTTTCACTTTGATTTTATCCTTGCTTTCTTTGACTAGTATCTTTCCTTTTCTATTCTGAGCCCTATAATCATTTTTCAGTCTAGTCCTCTACTCATTGCTAGGACCTTTACTGTTCAGCTTTCTCGAGTACGCTTGCATTTTCTCGTTAAGATCCACACGGATTTCATCATTCTACCCAACATCTCCAGTCTTTCTTCCTACAGTCGCAGTACCGCAAACTTCAGATGCACTCTCGAAGATGCTATCCCATAGTATTATTCATGCACCTTCTACATTTTTATTGCCTAATTCCATCTTCCAGTCTTCTCTATGCTGACCTGCATATTTATTCAGCTTATCACGATATACCATCTGTACTTCTGGTTTCCACAAATTCTGTCTTCTAAATGGTGTTTGCTTCAAATTATAATTAACTTTTCTTCCCTTTGATCCTTGACCTAGGTTCATTTTTGAAACTATGAGGTAGTGATCCGTTCCATATTCGGAACCTCTCATAACCCTTGCATCTCTGACTAGCCCCCTCAGTCTCTCATCCGCTACAACAATATCAATCGAACTGTGGCTTTTGCCTCTGCGCCAATTATACATGTGAATTATTTTATCCGTGAACCAAGTATTTGTAATAAACAAGCCTTTTCCAAACAAAAGCTAATGAATTTACCGTTCGTTTTTGAATTTCCGAAATGACTAAGTACCCTATCGGTACCTTCGCGCTACACAACAACCCAACCATTAATATTCCGAGTACAATGATTCTTTCCTTAGAATCGCAAGTACCTATTTCCTAGGATTGGAAAGGAATGAAATAGATTGCACGAAGTTCAAAAAATTTCAAGGGATTTCAAATATTTCAACGAATTTGAATGGATTTTGAAGGATTTCATAAGATTTCATGTGATTTCATAGAATTTTAATGACTTTGATGGAATTAATAGGGTTCAAAATTCAACCCATATGGTTTCAAAAATTTCAAAGAATTATGTTGGATTTTATTATTATTAGAAAGTTCTGCTAAGGCAGGTTTCGAAACTGCGCAAAAGAGGCTTAAAAAGTTTGCTTTTCAAAATACCTATACAACAAACCGGTTGACGTCGAATTGTATGCAATTTTAATCTATATACTATACACATATAAAATGATGAGCCGATGGTAAGTATTGCAAACTTCACAAGAGTCGCAACTGCCCACTTTCAGCACAGTTGCACAAGATTTTTATTGTAACAAATGAAGGCATTTTTCGATTTGAGAAACAATAGAAACAATTTTTCCGGAAATGTATGATAAAATCACAGGGAATTTTTGTAATCTTTAATATCAGGAATTACGATAAATTTTTGGAATTTCAGGTAAATTGACAAATCATCAGAAATTTGTGGTATCCAAAGCTTTTTGGAAGAAATCCAATAATTTCCTGAAACTTACGGAACATTCACAAATTACCGGAAATCATTGAATTATTATGGTAATTTATCAGTAATTTATGGTAACTTATCCCTTTCAGTTGGTCCAATCACTATTAACTACTCACAGTCAGTCTGTCAAGTATTAACTCACAATGAAGTGAGTTTATAATTCCGCCAGTCCTTGAAACTGAATTTTGAATCGAAATGCGCAAGCGCAGGAGAGAGACCGGACTCTTGCTTCTCTCCACTTCTCTCTTCTTTTCATTGCTCTAACTCTCCTACGCTTCTCCCAATATGTATTCACTCATCTCGCTCTCATCGATCCAGCTGCGCTTCGCGTGTCATGATCAAAAAATATTTGAAATCTTTTGAAATCGTAAGAGACTTCGCGAAATCTTTGTAGAATCTTTGACATTTTTGTGAATTCTTTGATTTATGTAAGATTTTAGTCTAAGTTGGCATTTGTTTGAAATCTTTAAAGTATTCCGCAATATTTTCAAATCTTTGTGAAATCTTTGAAAACATTTCGAAATCACAGAAGATTTCTTGAAATCTTTGTAAAATCTTTGAAATCTTTGAAATCATTCTGAAATCCTCGACATTCTTGTGAATTCTTTGATTTATGTAGGACATTAGATTGAGTTAACGTTTGTTTGAAATCCTTATAGTATTTCGCAAACTTTGTCAAATATTTTAAAATCTTCTGCAGACTTCACAAAAATTTATTTATTCTTTGATTTATGTAAGATTTTAGTTTAATTTAATATTTGTCGAAGATGTTTACACATAAATCTGTTTTGGATCGTAGTTTAGGACGCATGTATAACTTTTTTTTTATCCAAACGTGTTTGCCTGAATCTGAAAATTCTAATCAAAAACTCATGTAGTTGTTGCAACTCAATTAATTCAAATACAAATTGTTATTTGCTCCACGATTTGGTTATCCATTCGATATATTCAGCCTGCTCAACATTCCCTCCATGTTCCTGGCATTGTATATACAAATGTTGCTGTCTGTGTTTCCAAATTCCAATGGACCATCAACACTTGCAAAAATGTTTTAAATCTAGAAAAAAATTGCATTGCTTGTGTAAATTCACTTCTCCGTAGATTGTGTTGTGTTAGTGTATATGTCGCAGACTAATGGTTACTTTAGGCAAATAGCAGATTAATTTTAGAACAGTTAAAAATTGAACGGATTCCAGCGAAAGTTTCACCGAGATCAGGAGAATAATTCTGACGTCATCTAACAACGTCACGCTGGAGTGAGCAAAGTAGGGTAGAACGTAGAATCGGTAACAACAAACAGAAATAAAACATTGTTCTCGTTCATAAATCTATTCTGAAGTAGATTATATTATTGCGAACGCGCTGGAACTCATTTTACACCACTTAGCAAAAAGGAACTGACAGCTGATTTCCAACCTTGCGCCGATGGTCAGTACCGATATAAACCAATGTTTCATACAATATTCCGATGGTTTTGAATTCATTTGATGACAAATTTTCAATTTTTGAAAACGCAATCAAAGGACAACTCTGAAATGTTCAACAAGTCCATACTTCAACATTCCATATATTGAAATTTGAATCAGAATTTGAAGAATATCGATTTTCTTTGCTAAATTTGATCGAAATTTGTTGAAAATTCTTACGATTCCATTGAGAAATCATCATTTAATTGGATTTCTACTTTAGTTTCAAAATTACATGGAATCCGAAATCCATTAATTACTTGACGATACAACTTTTGAAATTTGAATACATTTAGATCTTAGTTATAATTATTATTGGAAACAGTTAGTTGTTGAAAAATTAGTGCGTTCTTGAAGAGTATTGTAAGTATACCCTTATTTGCGACAACTCTACTAGTTTTTGGATTGTCCTCGAATTATTGACTTTAAAAATTGTGATTTCACACATGGTTTATTTCACACTATAATCATTAACTGTATTTTCGAATGAGTATGTTATTATACTTTTAAAAAAATTGTGACTAAAATTACAAGGAATGATTTCTGATATGCAAGGAAGAAAAGGATATAGACGTGACAAAAAAATATTATTTCATCAGCATATTCATATTTCCACAGCTTTTTTCATATCCATCACTTAGGGATACATGGCTAATTGAAGCCGTTCACAGAAATTAAGGAAAACGAAGCATCGTCTAAATCATGCAACATCAAACATCGCCAATCAGATTCACACCTACAGAAGTCTTCAGGCAATTTATATACTTGGTAGTGCTCACAATACTATAATAAGTATATTGAGTCATTTTTCTGGTGACCATATTGACAAGTCCCGTTGTGTCCTTGACAATGACATGAATTACGAAAAATTTACGTTTTTCTTTGTTACGGATCATTATGACTGTGTCTTTCTTGGGAGCACGATTACTAAACGCCATTTTTTGGACTATAAGAATTTTTGTTTTCGGGTCGTAATTCAACAGCGGTGAGTACTAGAAAATATCGAGAAGTTGCCAAGCAAAAATCTGTCGAAAAGCTTCGATTTTGCTTGGTTCTAAGTCAACTGGACGTTTTGTCTGCACACGGTGACTCAATGCCAATTGATTTTTCATGGTGAGATTTTTTTCATTCATTTCAAGAGTTTTTGGAAGGCAAATAAGATCGTGATTTTTACTTTCGCAGCGTATAGTTCCACATGGCTTCAAAGGTCCTAGTTTTCCATGACTTGCGGATAATGCACAAGAATATGTAGTTTTGGTTTACACGTGTTTGGGAACAAATTGCGATGGAGACTCATGTATTCGGATATGCGAGAATCAAGATACCCTGGAAACCAGTGGTAAACTACCAAAATCATCGCAAGATCAATAATATCTTTTAGTAGAATGATGAGCTTCCAATGTTTGTCACCAAATGACACCAGATGTCCAAAAAGAAGGCCGATGTTCCTATACTTGCAGAGCATTTCGCTTGCACTTATTTTAATGACCTTTTCTCGAAGCTACGCGTCAGAAAGTCTCACTGGCTTATTTTGAATGTCATCTTCGTAATAGAAAAACTCTTCAAGTTTCTTGTTTAGACCTCAATTTCGCTACATATTTCTTGTTTTCAACCTATCATTCTATATCTCCTCCGTGCGCATTTTACAGTCTGCGTTGCTTAAGATCAACTCATAATCCTTATTGCTAGCCAAACAAAATTGACACGAGTGATGCGCAGAGAAAGACACGATGAATCCCATTATATAATTTATGGCTAAATTGCCCCGACCATTCCAGCCAACGAAAATCGCAAATCGACGAAACCGTTTTCCGTCGTGACAGATATTCCCGTGGCTTCAAAGAAAAGCAATTCTTTAGCAACCTTACCTTTGAGATCAAGTTAGGGGGCAAAAAAAGAAGAACAACGTATACTGGACCAACTTTTCCACGACCGCGGTGAGAGCCAAGAGCATTGTTGGTTTCCACTTCGTCCTGTCATGAAGATACAGGGAGAATGAGCTTGTTGCCCACCAGCCACGCCTTTTTATCTTGCAAATATTAAGTCTGCATAAAATTGGAAATTTCATGTTTCTTGTATTCGACCATCTGAACGTACGACATAATGTGTTGAAACATTTGCGGTGATCCAAAAAAAAATTTGAAAACGTCTCTGAGTGGAACAAATTGCACAGGAATTTGTGCATCGCCCTCTTTGCAATTCTTTTCCTTAATTGTGCTTTTATAAAAAGACTCAATTTTTATTTCTTCAGGCGGAATATACCATCCCTGCAGGTTGAAGTACTCAAAACTTTCAAATTCAGTGTCAAATTTTTGAAAAGGAAATTGTAAGGTTTGAAACATCGAAGAATGAAATGCAAGGATACTAGATTTCTCACCAAGAGCCTTGAGACGTTTTACAATGAAATTGGAAGAGATTAAAATCGCTGAATGGTCTGCAAAGTTGCCAAAGAAATTGATAATATTTTGCGCTCTTGTACGTGTGACGCCAGGATAAGAATGTCATTCCCCAACTACATCAGCTGCTCCTCTTGTAATAACAAACTCAAACTGAAATTGATCCATTGCAAGGGATTGCCTATAGCGCTACAACTCTATGTAATGGACGCACCAGAATGTGTTGTGCATGAAATGAACATTCTTATGTGCGCACATGAGAGATCGAAAAAACTTACCGCTAACTGCTGCTCACAGCAGCGTGACTTATATTAATAGTATTTGGTGTCACTGAAATACAGAATAATCATGGTTGTCAGCCATCGATAGAGTATTACTGCTAAATTTTAGAATCACAGGCCATTTTCTTAAAAATATTTTCTGAATTACTCTCTTGAAAGTCTCACGGTTATAAGAAAACTTGAAACAATAGAAAACCGACACGGTAAAACTCGTAAATAACTTTTTACCAATTACTTAGTGGACAATTTTAATTTTTTGTCAAAGTGAGACAATGCCGTTCTCGTAGGATTAAAAATTTGACATTTCTGTAATTCGAGTTTGAGCAGCAAATTTTGCATGAGCACCCAAGTTTGCTGACTTGGCTCTGGAAATGGCAATTCAAATGCAATAAAAATCTGCGAAGCTAAATCAATCGTCCTGATGAAATACTCACACTTGTATCAAGTCGCTCAAAAAAACAACATCGAATGATTCCAGATTATCAAGTGAGCCGACAAGGAGGACGAATGGCGAATCCAGCTTTTTCTGTACTTCCAAGCTGTCTTGATGAAAGGCAATTTTGTCTTTGGTCTCCCCTTCAGACTGGAAAGCAAATGTTGTAAAAATCTTTTAAAAACAAAACCACCCATTGGTACTTACATTTACGTGAAGTATGAAAGCATCCTTGACTGTAGTCTGTTTCATAATGTCCTGCTCAGTATCCACTTTTCGTTGTTTCGTAGCTTTTGGCTTTTTTCAAGTTGCTTGTATCGCGAAAGGAAGCGATATTGGCACGCGAGCATCCACGTATCCTAAACAGTGAATGAATAAATAATCTAAGGTCGTGAACAAAGATCGTACTACTAGCTCGAGTAATTCGCATGTGAAACATAAAACATGTCCAGTTACAGCAGCGTAAAAAGTCGCATATATTTTGTGTTGTGCGCGTAGTTAAAATAATCAAAATAATCAAAAATAAAAATCGTAATATATCTGTGGTAATAACAGGTTTCTGTAGAGCAAACCGTTATTCCGAAAGATCTCGTGTAAGTCTTTGGAAAACCCGTGGAATGACCTATTAGTCGTTAAATGATTTAGGTAAAATATGAGAATTATGGATAATAATAATAGTGATAATAATAATAATGGATGGAATAATGACAATAATAATAGTATAATAACCTCACTCGCGTTGTCGTCGCGGTAGGACTTGAGCTTTCCTCTCATGAATTCGACGGCTATGCTTGCGGTAGCATTGCTACTGACAGGGTTTCCCATGCCAAACAGGCGGAGAACGAAGAGGAAGGGGACTAAGCAAAACACCAAAACCCAAAATAATGGAGAATATTATTAATAAATTGATACGATGGTCGCTACCCGAGGATCGTCGGGGCG
>JAUMHM010095962.1:0-17819 GCA_032362435.1 Melikaiella ostensackeni
TCACTCTCATTTGTTTATATTCACACCTGTTAATGAGCGAAAGAGACAGACAAGATCTGTTCCGCCGGGCCTGCTCTCCACCTTTTCAATTAGCTACGGGTACGCCTCATTTTTTGAAAATCTTATTCTTCTCATAAAATAATGGCTTCAAGGAAAAGACATGTTCAACATAAAAGGTTTTTTTTTAATGAGTTTTTTTCATTTAGGTCAACGATTCTCAAAATATAAGCAATAGATCTTTTAAAAACCCACTTCCTTGGGGTTTTTACCTTGAAAATTGAATTTTCGGGTGTTTTCGCTATCATATTCGTAATCAGCGTTTCAAAATACGTCGGTGTAGATACTTTCCATTTAATCGAAAGTACACTATTTCAGGAACTTTATCCGCATTATCTACCTACCATCGATATTTCATTTTTTATGATTAATTGTGGAGTTATGATTCAGAAATCGTTTTTCCGCAAAACTTTAATTGCTATACATTAGTTTATTGCTTTAGGAACTATTTATTAGGAGTGCTTGTCTTTAATTTTTAATTGATTCTTTCATTTTTAATCAATTTCTTTTTTCACGGATCTTTTTTGTCAGACATGAAACTCAAGAGCTTTTTTTGTAGATAGCAAAATGAATATGTAGTATATCTTCTTGAAGAGGGCAGACTCGAAACCTGGAGTGGTGCTCTCGATTGATCGAACCAGCTCGTCTGAACTTGATGGAAACACATTCAAGAATGCTATTCAATACAGAACTACCTATCCTTAATATCCCTTTGTTGCGTACGATCATCAAATTTCCGGGTTTGCTATTTGTGGACCTATAATCTTCTTAACTATGCGTGACCAGGATATTCGCTATAGCTAGAATTATGTCCCTAAGACCTAAATGTATTCTCCATTCTAACAGGAAAAAATATTTATACCAGCTATAAAATATATTAAACCATCCCCATCAGGAATTCATCAACGGAAAGGGATTGAGATTCTAATAGATAATGTAAAAACATTTCAGTTACGGTCTATAAAAAATATACAAATTCCTTACTAGATCTTAACCAAATATAACTGAATAAAATATTAATTACAATTGTATTTGAATTATGTTGTATAATTACTAAAAAAAAATTATTCTCCTTAAAAATGTTCACGTTTCACTACTCCGTTAAAGTAGACAATGTTAAATGCTTCCACCTTCAAAATTCTGAAATTGGAATGCTTCTATCTTTGAAATGTTCAAGTTTGAATGCTTCCAGCTTTTAAATTCTCAAGTTTAAATGCTTTCAAATCTACAAATTTGATACGAAATGCTTCTACCTTCAAAGTATTCAACTTTCAGTGGTTCCACCTTCGAATGATTCAAGTTTGAATGCGGCCACTTACAAGCTACAAAGTATTTCATTATCAAGTTTCTACCTTAAATCCAATTTAAATTTGAGTCCTCTTAGCTTAAATGCGCTTAACTTTAAAACTTCTAAATTTGGGTTATTCTGTTCAAGATTATAAAGCTGAATGTTTCTTTCTTCGCAATATTAATTTTTAAGATATTTCTTTCAATTTCGAAGAATCAAGTTACAATTCTCTTACTATAAAATATTCAAAACACGAATTAATTTTTGCATAGTTACTATGTTAAATTTGTAATAATATTTTTCTCATAAGTTATCTCAAATTTTGTCTTATGATGCTTGTTCAAGTGATATAGTTTGTACCTTTGATCTATAGTAATTATTATTACAAAATTAATTTGGATCGCTTTTAATGTTTTTTCTTGTTAAGTGAACATTTCTTCCTTAAAATACGTATTGAGTATAGTATAAATTTTTAATGAAGTAGCAATTAATTATATTTGTTTACCCATTGTCTAGATCTCGTCCCAAACATCCTAAATTTTGGACGAAATAAATGAATAATTGTCTCAAGTTTGACCTACCTACTATAACTCTAATTATTCTACGTCAATTTTGTTCCGCCTGTCAAGCTAATAAATTTAATGGCTTGGCGATCCACTAAACGGGATTAAAGAAAGCTCACGGAAAGGCTAATAACATCTGCCACTCTATGTAAAAGGGGCATAACTCCAAAAAGTCGACATTCTTTTTATATCGCTGGATTTATTGAAGAGAGATCTATCGATCTATCAGGGTCATTTTCAATTTTTTTTTTTTTTTTGTTAAAATTAATTATTGCATCATCAATTAAAATGGTAGCAACAAAAATTCTCGAAGATTATTATTTAGTAAAAAGACAGCACCTGCAGAAAATTCGACGTGACAAGGCAGCATCTACCACTTAATTCCTGCCATTTTGCTTAAAACATGCCGAGCTTCCGGCATTGACTTAAAAGTAAAAAGACAGCCTTTATAAGTCTACTTTCTTTATGGAAAATTGCAAAATTAGTAATAAAATTGTATATTATACACCTTTTTCCTTAAAAATATGAAATTTGATGTAAAGAAAGCTTCGAATAAAATGTTTGAAATGATATATTTGTATTGAATAAATTGCAGAGTGTAGTGATAATAAAATCTTGCAGATCCAGCCATCTTGGGCAAAAGGAGACCGCGAGACGGCCTCCGTTTGCTGCGATAAGGGAGCAACTTAACTTCTTGCCTTTTTACTTACAATTAGAAACGCTTCGGAACATTGGTTGCATTTCAATATTATATATTAATTAACAATTTTTGTTATTTTTTTCATGAATGGGTATATCGCATCAAAATTACTTAATAATAAGCAAAAAGAACTATTGAAATATCTACTTAATTCAGCGGATAGGAGAAGCTTTTCTTCTTACTTGGAACTGCAGAAATAATAATGCAAAGGTGCGTCATCCAATTTAACTGGATACTAGTGGGACTGCCCTTTGTTCGTTCTAGTTTCTCGATCCTCTCGATCCGCCGAACTAATCGTATTAGTTAAGCCCCATCTTTACTGTTAGGAATTTCTGCCGAAATTATACGAAACATGTAACGGAAGTCTTATGTAGTTGCATGTTTGTAAAAATATAAAACAGTTCGCAATCTTCCGTTGCGGTAACGTAAACACAGAAAAACGCCAATCCTCAAAAGTACGCCGATTCGGTCTTGTTTTGAGATGCAAAAAAAATGAGGCACCGGAGAATGATAATGCAGCTATGTTCATGTTACAGTTCAACATTGGAAGTATTGTAATTTTGAGAAGAAAAAATCTTATTTCGAAAACATATAGTAAACGAGCTGCAACAAATATGATACCACACTTTTTCTGTGAAAAATGATCCGACTGTTTTTCTGTGAACTATTCAGGATAAAAAAAAATTCGGTTGATTAATTTTAATGTATACATTGAAATTAATAAACCGAATAAAGTTAAATCTACTCATACGTATTGAATCCAATATCTTTCACATTTTTAAGCACTTTTTATTCATAGTGCAGTCGTGCTGATACGTTTGGCCACTCACCACGTACTTAAACGATATTATTTCTGGTAATCATATTAGCCCTTACGAAAAATTGAACGAAATGAAATGAGTAATTAACTTGCCTTTCAAGATTATAATAAAACTTTTAGTCCGTTCAAAGAATACCCATGATTCGCGTTCTTCTTGGCACGTGCACGTATTCCCAGGTTTAATATTTCAAATTTTCAATTTTACTATTCTCTATTTAAAATTAAACCTGCTGCAAAGTAGTTTGGTGGTCACGTTCTCTATATGTTGTATCTTTAATTGCGATCATGTCATGAACACTGTGCTTCCTCATAGATGATTGTTTTGTTATAAAGAAATAATTCTTTGCAAAGAGTCCGGCTGATATATTTTCTATGATCATGATGAAAGACTGCTATGATACGAGTATTTTGGAACATAAAAGCAGTCTGAGGGGACAGAAAAGGCGATTTCGCCTGAGTTTTTTTTATTATTTATTGCTTTTATTTATTTCTCATTACTTATAATTATTTATTGTTTTTTATTTATTTTTCATAGGTTATAAAAGGTTTTCATATAGTAAATGGATTCATTTCATCAACACGAATAAATTTTATACTCAAAATATTGGTGTATTTCAAAAATTGAGAATTGTTTGTTATTTAAACGTTTTACAAATTGACAAATCTGTATATATCATTATTTTATTTTGTCATACAGGCCTGTTAAATTCATCAATCGATTTGTCTTATCAGGACGAATAAGTTTGGTGATTAAAATATTTGTATTTTTCCAAAATTAAGAAAGTTTTTCTCTCACAAATAATAGGAAAATTTACAAATCTGTACATATCATACCTTCATTTGTTTATAGAATGCTCCTCAATACATTAATCGATTCATGTTCTCAAACGAATAAATTTGGTACCTATTATGTTGCTATATTCCTTGTAGTCAAAAAAAATTTACTTATAAACGAAAAATTAAAAACTTCAAAACTTCTTAAAGGTTGAAAATTTTGTATGGAGATAGCTATAAATATTCTATTGAATTATTTTAACTAAATACCGCCCCGTGTTTTAAAAAATTCGGGCTACAGAGCCTGGTATTACTGCCAAGACTGTGCAAAAAAAAAAAAATTCACATTCAAAACGATTTTTGAGAAAAATATAAAATCGAAAAAAAATACTTTTATCCAATGCGGCTCTAAACCTAATAAATAATGGACATTATTTAAGACTACAATCCCTCCAAATTTCATGACACTAGCTTTACTTGTTTTCGAGCTATCATAAAAAGAGTATTGTTGACACACATACACACACACACACACGCAGAGAGAGAGAGAGATACACACAAAAAAACACGCACGCACGCGCGCGCGCGCGGACATTTTCTAAAAACCTCATTTTCGGACTTCTGAAGTCGAATTATGTCAAGATATGTCAAAAAATAAAGTTCGAAAATTTTCATTGTTACAAAGCTTCCTCTATGAGGAAGCAAAAGCAAAATATAGTTCGATTTGTGTAATTATAAGGCAGTGTCTAAATGTACCGAAAAAATCTGCTATTTGCACGGAAATTTTGGTACAAATAACCCTTTTTCCGGTCCCACTATTGGTACCGAAAAAATTCGGCTATTCATACTGAAATTCCGGTACACGTAGCCATGGCCCACAGTAGGAAAAAACATACTCTTTTGTTTTAAAATCGTAGAACATTTGATAGGAATCACCTAGAGGAATGAATTATTTTTTAAATTATAGTTGAATACCTACAGAATATAGGAAAAATACAGAGAAGGTGTAGAAAGATACTTTTGTACTTTTGTAGCTAGAAATTTCCATTCCGCGGTTTTTCGGGTCACTGCTGTTGAATCCAAGGTAAAACTGTCAAAATTAAAAAAATTACCAATCCAATATGTAGTTGAATGCTTACACAATGTGGAAAGTTGTAGATTATGAGAAGTCGATTTCAAATGAGCATGCCGAATTTGTCTAGAACCTTGGATAGTTTTCTTTTTTAGGAAAACGCTATGAAAGTTGAAAAATAGAACATTCTTCCCTATAAATCTTTAATTTGCTGATAAATTAAATAACCACAGCAGTTTTTCTTTAATTTATTCAACGTGTCGAATACTTTAAGATAAATAAAATAATAATAAAATAATAATAATGAAAATAATAAATAAAATACTTTACAGATTGTCATCCCTATCAGAACTGGTTGTATCACTGTCAAAGCTGATCCGATCGCTTTTAGAACTTGCGATGTATTCTCTTTCAGCTTCTTTAGTGAATTGGCTGCAAAAAGACGTTGAATGTTCAAATTTTGACTCGAAATTCTAAATCAGCGACCCGGAAATCCCCAAAATAGCCATTTTTAGTATCGGTTTCTTTACACTCATTATCCGCCATATTGGATCCGCCGTTTCTAATTCTAAAATTTCGTCTCACAATTCGAAATCAGCCACCCGAAAAAACCCGAAATAGCTGTTTTTAGCCATATCGGTGCTGTTTTTGCAGTTTTTATCCTCCATACTGGATCCCTTATTTTCATTTTTGACCTCGGATTTAAAACCAACGATCCCAAAAATCTTTAAACACCATGGATGGTGAAATTTTAATCGGTGGGAATACTTCAGGCCTCAAAGAAATCGAGTGGGATATTCAATCGCCTTTCTCTCAGCAACATGAGGTCCTAGGTTAATATACAAGCCGGATTTGAAATCAGCATGAAAAAATATATTTAAAAAAATGTGTGGAATGTAAAGTGTTACATCTGGGTCCTCGTGGTAATCGATAATCCAAAATTTCGTCAAAGAATGTCAACTTTAACCTACATTTTTAAGTTTAAAAATATCTTCTTACACCTTCTTCGTATTTTTTCTATTTTCTGTAGGTAATCATCTATAATTTTTGAAAAATAAATCCCTCTAGGTAAGTCCTATCAAAAGTTCTACGATTTTGAAACGAAAAAGTAGGTTTCTTCCCATTGTGAAGCCTAATTCCAATATAATTTATTGTTTGATTGATGGTTGAAGTTTCATATGAATTTCAAAGGAAATTCAGTTTTTAAATTCCCAGATAGGAACGTAAAATAGAGCTGCGGCATTTATTATCTCTGACAGAGCATTTCTCTAATAGACGAATTTATGATACATACAGTTATCAGCTGAAACGCAACGGTAGTAAAAGCTGGGGTTCGAATAAAGACTGAATGAAGGTATCTTTATGACTTGCAAAATGAAGGAAGCTTCTAATAGGTATACATTTGAATAGATATTATTATTCAGTCGATTTATTTTGAATTTTTATTCATGCAGGAAGGGATTCTGGGTTAATCTATAATGTAGATCATGAAACATTTTTCAGTAGTAGTAGACGAGCTTAGGTCAGGCACCAGTAAACCATCAGTTATATTCGACGTAAACTAGTTTTGCAGCTCAAGTTAAATTCTAAATTAAAATATCCAAACTGTAGACAATGGATAATAGAAAAAATAAAAGAGATTGATTAGAGATATAATTTTGTATATTTAATGTCATATATTGAATCCCAGTTTGCGATTGTTCGAATATAGTGAAATTCATAGACACTTTATGCTCGGAATAAATACTTATCAATGAACAAAATGTAAAAATTTTGGATTTTTTAAAATTATTCTCAAATTGTGCTTCTTTAATGCCAATTCATGCCGCACGTGGATGACTCAAATTTAAAAACAAATGTTTCCAGTTGAAAATTTTGCAAATTTCTAAATTCTGCATACCGATTGTAAAAATTATATTCCAAATTTTAATCAACTTTTCAATTTTAATCAACTTTTCTGAATTTCTAAGGAGAATTTCTCTATTTCTCTATATTTGAAAGAATTTTTTTTATTCCTTCAAGCTAGAATGTCTACAGGGTTTTCGCTAATCAGGGAAAATCTTGGGATCATGGAAAATTCAGGGAATTTTGTTGTTCAGGAAAAAACAGGGATAAGTCAGAGATTTTGAAAGACAAACTTGCAAAAGTCAGGGAATTTCTATAAGAGGAACTATAACTAACCATCAAGAATAATAAATTTTAAAATTGGCAATTTTTATTAAAAATTTTAAAAGATTCGAATTCAGGGGGGCGATTATCTATGTAACTTTATCACTTTCACTTTTCAAAATTCACGTCGTTGTCTTTTTTTCTTGACGTTTTCATTGTGAAAACAATTTTAAAAAACAACAAAAAACATTAATTTCGAAAAATTGGAAGTGGAAATGAAAGTGAAAAGGGTACATAATCGCCTCCCTGGTCATTAAATATTATTGATCAGAGAAAATTAAATAACTGGTCAGGGAAAATCAGGGATAAACATTTTAATGTGTTTCGTGGCCAGTCTAGTCTATACATTTTTATTTTGGCACAGGAAGTTTGCTTTCAGCCGTAATTACTTTTAAATTAGAATCTTTAGGAAATTAAAAACCATCAATTTATATCATATTTTCATAAACCTAATAAAGACCCCCCCCCAATGATAAAATTAATTTCGCATGAATTACTGTATATTATCATTTCATGTCACTGCTGGGGTCAGAGTTCCAGTAAAATGGTGTAGTCTGGTCCGTCAGCGGCCGGCTATAAATCAATGATTACTTGTGGAGGTAGGAAACTGGCCTATGCTTCACATGCATAATTGGGTAGAGCGTGGGTCACGTGATTCTGATTCTGTAGATCCGTGATGTGTACCTTGTATCTTGTGTGATTACCATTGTGTAATGTGTGTCTACACTTTCAAATAACTGCAGCACGCTTTACACATCTCGTAAAGCAAAAGAGGCTGATGGAGTCAAATTGGGGAAGAAGTAACATGAATTATCGAGGGAAATCGGTTTTTCCCAACAGGCAGTTATTTGGTTGAACCAGTCAATGGCGCGAATCCCAAGTTTTAAGTTTTATATTGGGTCTTAAATCTAATTTTATTTCCTGAGCGAAAACACCTTTTTTAAGGGAGGGGAGGGAAATGGTTCAATAAAAAATGAGGATGATTAAGGAAAGTGGGTATGGTCAATAAACAGGAATGTGTCCAAGTAAAGAGGATGTGTTTGAGAAGAAAATCTAAGGAAGGTGTGCCTAAGAAAAGTGGTTATGGCCAATACAAATGAGCATGGCTTAGGAAAGTGGGTGTGGCCAATGAAAATCAATGAAAATAAGTGTGTCTCAGGAGAGTGTCAAGTAGAATTGGTGTGGTTATGAGGTGTAGATAAGGAAAGTTGATATGTTCAATGAAAATGACGGTGGTTAAGAAAAGTGGATCTGGTCACTAAGAAGGAATGTGACCTAGTAAAGTGGGTGTGGGTAATGAAATGGTTTGTGACCAAGTAAAGTGGGTCTTGTTAAGGTAAGGAAAATAAGTGCGTCCAATGAAAATGAGCGTGTCTAAGAAAAGTAGGCGTGGTCAATGAAAATAAGTGTGGCTCATGAGATTGGCCAGATAAAGTGGGTGTGTTGACGGGGCGTAGCCAAGGAAAGTTGATGTGTTTAATGAAAGTGAGTGTGTCTAAGGAAAGTGGGCGTGGGTAATGAAAATGAGCATGGCTTAGGAAAGTGAGTGTGGTCAAAGAAATTAAGTTTGGCTCAGAAAATTGGCCAGATAAAGTGAGTGTGATTATAGGGCATAGTCAACAAAAGTGTGTATGGTCAATGACAGTGGGTGGGGTTAAGTCGACTGGTCCAAGAAAGTGTGTGCAATTAATGAAAATATTTGCAGCCTGGCTTGTGGCCAATGTGCATCATAAAGAAAGGCGTTATTGATGGTATAGTTAGGGCAGTGGTTATGAAAGTGTGCATATTCAAGGAAAAAAGGCGTGGCTCAAGTGTTAATTCAGTCTTTGTTTTTAATTGTAAATACACCTCTAAAGCTCATGAGTCTCTGAATGCATTTTTTTATTGATTTTTAGTTTTTTGAAAATAAAATTAGGATTGAAAAGATTCGTCAATTATTAAGATTTGCTTTGATGGTTTAAAATAAATTTGGAATATTTCGGTGGCCATAGTAGAAAATAGAACTCGACGCCACTGGATGCCACTCGCGGAATTATTGCTCGCGCTTCCATGGGCTGTCGTTTCCAATAGTGACAGGTCGATTCTTCGTCCTGTGAAGAGTTGAATTTTCCTTCTCGCCATTTCCATTTCCCTATGGGTCCTTGCTTTATTCCAATTCTGTTTTCCTTTCACGAATACCGTTGCGGTTTTGCAGATTATGTCCGATATTTCATAACATCCTGTTTCCGGCTGTGTTTTCAATCCACATGTTCACCGTTGGGAATATATAAAGTTACAAATATAGATAAATAGACGCCAGTAGAAAGTTCAAAATTCAGTTATAAATCTAGGAAATCGCCTGTTTTTTTCAACTGAAGTGCCTTAATTTTTTTGTACCAAGTTTTATCCTACATTAGAATGTAGGTAAAATATTCTAAAAATATCTTAACAAGTGAGGAAAACACTATGGAAACTTACCTCTGAAATGAGGAAAAAACTTTTGAAAATGTTTGTTATTGTCAGAGATATTAGCATTTTTCAGAAACTCGAAGTTTTTTGAAATATTTTTGTTTATAAAATTGACATTTGACCTTCAACTTAGACTTATTAAACGCAGAATTTTATTATATTTCTTGTTATGATGTCAGGAAATTCTTAAAATAAATGTTATAAAAACTAAGGCATTTTAGCAACATCTAGAAAAAAGGCGTTTCCATAATTTCCAATGGCAATGTGAAATATAACAGAAATATATAGATGTTTGTTAAGATGACCAGATAAAAGGAAAATCCATAAGGATCAGCTACTATGGCTATTTAGAGAATTTGAAAAAAACGTGCTTAAAACTGAGGAAATAATACCTGGTACGTTTTTAGCTCCAAATAAATTCCCTCACGAAAAAGCCTACACGAGAACGACTCTCTGGAAATATTATCCACAAATCATCCTCCAGTTTGCTGGCACTTTAGAACTTTCTTTTTTGTTTAGCACTGCATTCTGATTTTAAAAGCTTCGCCCGCTATTAAACATGCACCACTCGCAGGAAGAAAAGTGCTTTCATATGTAGACACTAGACATACGGGAACAGATAAAATGTCCGACTTGAAATATTTCTCCTTTCTCATAAGAAACACAAGAGAAATATCGGTTGGTTATATCGAACTCAATTTTTCTATCTTTTAAAAGCAAGAATTTATTATTCCCGTGTCCATGCAGTCTCATTCAATAGTACGACTTGACAAATTTATTTTTGTATCTGAATCATCTATAATATAATCAAACTCAATCCTTTTCAGATCTTATACATAATACAGTATAACTTGTTCTCTCTCTCTCTCGCTTGAAAAATCTCTCCAAGAGAGAATCGACTTCTCGTCATAAGTATTTTTTATTTCTTATTTAATTCATGCTTTCAATTTTAATTCTGTTTGTCACATCAATTCAAATATTTAAACTTCATATCAGTTTTCTATAGGTTTATAGTATAGGATACGTTTACATTTTCTTTGTTTTTCTTTCTATAAAAAAGCTGTTATCCAAACAGAGATTTTCGCATTGAAACGTTGTTGAAAACTCACATTCCCCTATTCAAAAACGGATTTTATTAATCCAAACCCTTCATCGAGTACATTCAGTACATTTGCATTCAATACAGATCGGTAAATAATGTAAATTGGAAAACAGATGGGTTTTGAGCTTCAGACTCAAATTAAAAACAATAATCTGGAGATACACAATCATTGATTCACAATGTATTTTTCCATTA
Organism: Melikaiella ostensackeni; assembly: GCA_032362435.1. NCBI lineage: Eukaryota > Metazoa > Arthropoda > Insecta > Hymenoptera > Cynipidae > Melikaiella > Melikaiella ostensackeni. The sequence continues at coordinate 11,189 of JAUMHM010095962.1, forward strand.
AACTTACGATTTGCTTTTTATTCCTCAGTACAATATTTTATTAAATATCTAAGTTTTATTCTAAATTTTGTATTTGGCTCATTCTAAGTCATTAAAGTGAGAGGCACTTAAAATCGAATGGAATTAATAATCTCATAAGTATACAGATACTATCTATCAGGAACTGAATTACAAATTACGTTACATCACCGATAATTTCCGGCCTTCAAGGGGCAGCTTCGATCGAATAGCCAGGTCACTAAAAGAGTAATTAATTGATATCAATCATTATTTGCGTCCCATGAAAATCTTTCTAGTTCAGTAACAATTTTGCTCAATTTTCTTTTTCATTGAAACAAAAATTGTTACAAAATTTTAGAAATTCTAAAAAGCCGAACTTAGGTTATTGGACGTGACATCCCCCCCTGTCCTTGAGCGATCTCAAGCGTGGGAAATCGGAATTATTTATAATCAAACATACAAAATTATTTCAAATTCTACAGATAATCGGAAAATAATTTTGAAGTATTAATTGTCAAGTTATGAAAATTTTCCAGACCTTACAAATTATATACCAGGTTAGCATGATTATTCACGCGCGCTACAGTGCGCAAGAAGCACTGTATGGATAATTAATATTAGAAATTCGAAACAAAATTGCTGTGATGGAAATTTGATATCCTTGATATCGTATAATTATTATGAAAGGCTTGTCTACATCTGTATAACCCATCAGTGGTCTCAATCCTGATCGCTTTAAAATTAAAATAGGGTTGTTTCCGAAGTCAGATATCACGTATCCAATGCTTAAATGTTATATTTTATAATATTCTAATTTTCTACATTTTAATCAAATATTTGCTACATTGTGCTTATTATTTTTAATTTAATGTTAGATCAAAATTAAGTAGTCAAAAATTATTTTATCTGAGATTGCGAAACAACCCCAGTGTTTAATTTCAAGCAATTTCAATTTGAAATTATTCAATTTTGACCGCCTCATCCTAAACACTGTCTATCAATAATTACGCTTTCAATGTGAAATTTCACGACTTTGAAAGATTTAAAGATATAGTATGATGATCCTGAAATTCTCAAAACTGGAATTGTAAACGATTCGTTTTGGGAATAATCCCAATTTGAAATTGTTCAACTATTAAGGTTTTCAATTTGAAGTTTTGGAAAATGGATTTACAATGTTGGAACTAGTTTCAACCAGTTTACACTTGTATAAAACCACTATATTTGACATTATCAACTGAGTGCGACGCAATGATGAAATAATTTATAAAAAATTTTGCGAAAATAGCATTTGTATTAAACTAGAAATAATTAAAACATGCTCCACAACAGTGAAGTCAAAGTCATGTATGCCTCAACATTTATATTAGCTTCTCAATTCCTCATATTTGAGACAAATTAGAGGAAGTGAGTAGCATGATTTGAGTCATACATGTCACTGATTTTACATTATGTCGCTTTTCAGTTGTCGCCTGGGATATATGTGAAATATAAAGAAAAAAGTGACTGCTAAAAAGCTACATAGTGCACTGTTGTATGAAAGGTTTCAGTTATATTTAAACTTTATTTTTGAAGCTATACGAAACGTCAACTACTCATCGCCCTAGAGTTATATTACGCAATGTTCACTTTTCGAAAATTTTGAACCATTATTGCATTTAGGTTCAGTAAGTGTTAAACATTGTTTCTAAATACATCTTTCCCTGAAATTTATTCTCTAGGCTGTTGCAATTATTAACTAAAATAGTGACGTTATTAAGAGTTAGAATTATGTTACGCCATGTCCTTTTTTCGGTTGTTATAAATGAAAAATATGCCGACTTCGTAGCGCCTATTTTATACGGATAACCTAACTTTAATTTGAGTGATAACAATTTCAAAAATATGTTCAGCATTAAAAGTAACCATCGGAATATTACACGAAAGTCAGTAATTTGGGAATAACTCATCTAATTCAAGGTATGCAATACGAAAGAATAATGTAAGCTATCATTCTTTTCAACTTTTTATTGAAAATTTCTATTATAAATAGTTTAATTACAAATATTTCATGGACATAGCGTACTATAATTCTGAAAAAACGAATTTTATGAATCTTATATTACTCTATGTCCAAAATAAATTTTCCTCATCAGCTAAAATACATTCGTAATAATATTAAAGTTTGTGCTAATATGTTCTTGATCACACACTATTTTTAACCGATGGACTTAATTTGACAATTAACAATATTTTAATAAAGCATAATGCGGTCAAACTTTGAACCTTATTTTCTCGTTTGATCATTTGAGGGACATGGCGTAGAATGACTTTAGGGCGACGTGCTGTCATTCAATGATATAAAAAATCATAAAACAAAAGAATTCCGAATGAATGGAAGCGCGACAACTTCAATGTGAACGGTCGGGCAGACAGAATGAAGCCAACTTACTTTATTATTATAGATTGTTTTTCTAGAATCATGTCTCTCATGAAACGCGCATGTATACTCGTATTACCATTCTTAAACAAGTGATGGATGTAAAGGAACAACGACCATTTACTGCGCGGAAATAGATTGAGAATGAAACAGCCTCGTTATAGTAATTAATGAACCTGCTTAATGAACTCGTGGCACGCGTTCTCCAACTTCCGTTGACTCGATTTACTGCATTATCGAGGATTACATATATACGTATATGTATATACAATGTACATTGAGTCTCCATTGTAGAGTTTTACTCGCATGTGCGTGCACATCAATCCGACCTAACTTTTTGCCCCCGTTGGGAAATTTTACTCAACGACAGTAACTGCTTAATGACTTAAGCGAAAACTAAAGAAGAATCTGGTGCTAAAAGTAGAAAACTTTAACAATACACTTTAATCAAAAAAATGTTTAAGTTTTAAGGTCCTCTTATTTTACAAAGTGTCCACTATAAGAGTTTAACGAGATGATGATAGATCTAATTTTAGACGCATTTATAGTCAGCTTTATTTATAATGTGTAAATTACTTTGAGAAAATTTTTTTTATGCTATTGAATTTGAATTTACATACCTAGTCTATTGATAAATTATAAAAATAAATTTGCAATTTATTTGTGAATACTAGATGTAAGATGACTCCTGCAATAAGCTTTTTACAAAGATACAAGCAAACTGAAGAAGTGTTCAAAACAATATTTCAAACTAATGAAAACTATCGATTTTACATTCTCTCAATGATAGTTGTCAATTTTCTGTAATGAAGATACGTAACTAAAAATTACATCCGAAGATTTCTTTTAATTTCAAGTGTCATAACTTTTAAACCCATTTAGTTTTTCACCGACTTGAACAATATTGTTTGAAAACTTCTCTTCAAGGGGCAAGGGTTAAAGTATTACCAGGGTAAATAAGAGTGTCGAAACAATGACAAAAAAAAAATAAGAAAATTTTCACAAAACCTTCTATGTTTTCTCAGTTTAAAAAAAATCGTAAGAAAAGCTTATCTGCTAAGGTAATCTCTGTGGCATTTCCGATACCGTGGGATAGGGCCTACGTGCATGATGTGCTAATTTTACTTTCGATTATCTTAACATGGGAATTGTCAACCTTCTTCTAATTGCACAGATCATTAGATAGAACTTCAGTGAATCTATATTCCTAATTCAAAAAAATTCATAAGAAAATTACTTCATCCTTATAATACTTTCATAAAAATCTTCGTTGTTATAATTGAATTTTTTTAATTTGCCAATATATCATCATTATTCTGTCGGAATTCACTTCTAAAATCAGCCTAAAAACTTTTTAAAATGTTCATTATTTCGAAAATTATTACCTTAATAATATTCTAAAAGAATACTGAGAGAGCCGAAAAAAAAGTTCTTCTATTCGAAATTTTTTATCGTTTCTGATTTTTAAAAACTACCCATTAGAGACAATTTCTATCTATTTCTATTTCTATTCTATTCTATTTCTACCTGTATCTATTCACCCACAAAAAATAAAAAATATCTGTGTGTTATCTCGCTTTTGATGAAGGCACAAATTACAGTTATATTTATAATAAAACAAGCTCAAATTAAAATATGTAATAAGGGAAATAGCCCGGTACACAAAAGTTAAACATTCATCTCACTTTTTGTTTAAACTTATACAAATTGTTACACATGTAAGAAGAAAAAACATCCCAGTGTTTTTGATAGAAACAATTTCTTTCGAAAAGTTATTGCATTTAGAATTTATTTATTGCGAAAAAAATAGTACGAATTATTATTAAAAATTTTTACTTTTCTTAGGGTTTTGTAGCCCCGGGCCGAAACCTTTATAATTATGTCGAGTATCCGTCTGTCCGTCATACTTTTTATTTTGAACATTATCCCTCGAGACGCTGCCTATCCTTCAGGGCCCCCTTATCGTAAGGGACCCCATTCATTCCTTGGGATTCCTCTTATCCCACGTGAGCCTAGTTATCCCTGGAGACCCTAACTATCTTCTCTCTCTTCTACGCGAGATCAGTCCTATCTCTCAGGACCCTCTTGTCCAACGTGATCCTTTCTACGCCTTGGGACCTCTCTTATCCCACGTTGCTCCAATTATCCAACGTAACCCCACCTATTCCATGGGAGCCCCCTTATCCCTCGGGACCTCCTTTATCCTACAGGGCCTCCGGTATCATGCAGGGACCTACTTATCTCTCTGGACAATCTGTCCTGAATTTAGCGCAGAATCGTATTATACTTGAATCACAACACATCTGCTTTGCTTTTCTTGCACGAATTTGAGCAATTTTAGCATGGTGATCTCCAATACGGACTTCGTGCGTTTTTCGTACGGCGTCTTACTATTCTCGCATTGCTGACGGTCATACTATAATCGCACTATTTCATGCGAAAATGCCTCACTTCTTGTGTCAATATCGCATGAAATATTTGCTAACGAAGATAGTACTCGTATAGAAATGTTGGTAGGGTATTGTTGGGGCCCAGATGGATGAATAAGTGCCGTTCTTGTTGTGGTTCCTATTGTGGAAGTAATTTTAATGAAAAGGGTTGCCATATTCGAACCACAGTAGGACCTGATGGGAGCCGTCCTGATAAGGAAAAACTTTCGACGCCCCTAAAAATGCCCCAGTATTGTTAGGGACTATTAGCGAGTTTCGCTTTTTAGACGATGTTTTCAATAATTTTGATGAAACATCTTCAACTTTCGCTAATTTGGCCTTAACGTGGAAGAATACCTAGAAAAGCGGTTCCAAGAGATGGTGAATTATAAACTCTGGTATTTTCACCTTTTACCTAGTAACTAGTTGAGATTATAGGAATGAACAGTCGAGAATAAAATCATCTCATCTCGACGTTGTGCTTCCGAATAAATTAGTGCAGATCCCGTTTCTATTCTAGATCCACCTATCCTCATTCCCTTTTCCACCTTTTTCGCCTTAGTTTCATTCAACCTGCTTAAGCAAATGCACTTTGGTAATTCCTCTATTTCGTTCCCAATTGCGACTTTTTTCCTGGTTTCCTGTGGTTCGTCCTAGGAAAAGTTAGTTCCTCATTTGCATAATTGATTGCGATGAGAAACTTTAAGTTAAGAATCGAATTCATTTGTTTTTATCCGAGTCTATTTGCAAAATCGAGTTAATTTCAATTTTTAGGAAAAACGAGGTCAAAACGAAAAATTATGAAAATTGTACTTTTTACTATTTTCGAACAGAAGGAATCTGTTTCTTTCTCAAATAATTGTTTTTCATTTGATCTTTCTTTGACGAGGAACTGCTTTTAGTTTTTTCCCCAATGGATTTCGTGCCTTATCGTTAAGCGAACCTGAAGTGGGCGTCACCAAAAACTCTTGTTCCGCCACTTTATTCTATATTCACATTTCGTTCGTGCCTCTCTTTCAACAGAATGCAAAATTACCAAGGGTTTCAAACACTATGCCCTCAACGATGAAATTTGCGCGAAAGCTTTCGTTTCGAATGGAATTTGTTGTTCTTTGTTTCCTGCTCTGCCTGGCGTTGTAAATTCCAATTAGTCACATTTTTGCGATAGCTGGTTCACTCCCAACTCTTGACAAATGTTCATCAAAGTAAAACGTACAACTAAAAGGGAATTATTTAAAGAAAATTAAAACTTGAAAATGTTTCAAAATTCTATTCTTCCGAAGTAAAAGTACTTCAAAACTTTTTGGATTAATCCTTATAGTGTTTAGTATTTTATTTGAATAGTCTCCAGGACTAAATAGCCCTCCAGGAACATAGATGATATGTACATTAAATTGTTCGCAGTCCATGGTTGGCAGGTGTACAGATTTTGATATACTAAAATACAAAAATCTAGAGGCTTAGAAATAATCAGAGAGAAAACTAGGAACAGAAATAAAAGTAAAAAAAAGTTCGTCGAAGAAATTAAAATTGAAATTTATTTATTAAGTCTGTAGGGCTACAGAGTCCTCTAATGGACAAGTGATACATATCAACGCCTCCATTCAATATGAGTCTATATGCTGACAGCGCCTTCTTTGAGACTGTATGTAATTTGTGCCGAGTAAGAGTCTATCTGCATTTTAGAAACTTTTCAGGAGAGCTGATTTAAGTTTGAAATGCTAGAAGGAAGTCACAAGTGCATAACTTATTTTTCACGATACTAATAAGGGATCGTTCATAT
>JAUMHM010096003.1:0-24820 GCA_032362435.1 Melikaiella ostensackeni
ATCAAATAACAGAACGCGCTTTATTTGCAAGCCACCCCCAAGCAACCGCAATCTGGACCCCTTTTTCAACGCATACTTTTCCTCCCTCTTCGTCCCCCCCCCCCCAAACAGGCCATAGCAATCAGTGCGAGCGACAGTAGCAACAACGCACACTGCATACAGATTCATGGTTTTATTTAGGGTTTCCGGTTAGAAGTACCTACATACAGATGTACGTTGTACGAAACTACTGTCAGTATCACCCTTGCTTTCCAGGGACCTCGTGAAAATTAATTTTAAACTTAATGTAGACTCTACTGCCTTAATCCTACCAGGCAGTGATTTCGCCCCAGGGAGAAAGCTTCAATTAAGCACTTTCAAGCTTATTCGGACTCAGTTCACGTCTCCGTTCGGACACACATCATAATAAATTCTGTAGGTTGATTAAGAACGAATATATTCAGATTATTCCATTCTACAAAATAGAAAATGGTTATAATCTAAAATCACAAAACGTGTCTGGAGACTCATAACTTTCTCAAATTTGTGAAGTATATTTAGGTAAAATAGATATCTTTTTGTAAATAGTTCGCCTATGTTGAAATCAATTTCAATCAAGGATTGAAATATGTACCAAAACAACAATTGCTATCAATGATCTCTGTTTTCTTTTCAGGTAATAATGATTTTCTGATTTAACAATTTTTCATTTTTGTACCTGTTGTTTTCCTATAAATTAACCCTGTTGAGAAACATGTTGGTCTGTAGTAGTATAAAAAAGACGGAGGGAAGAGAAAGTGTGAGGTTGGTTTTGGTTGACACCTTCTTTCTTCTTCCTCTTTTTTCTATTTTCTTTGTACATTCATTGTACATTAGTCTCTAATGAGCCGAAAAAGCGAATAGTCTCAAAGTCTATTTTCGCGTTGTTATGCTTTTAATGAAAGTCGTAGGCTAGTCGTGACCGACAATAAATTTTTATCAAAGTATTTCAGCTTTCAACCAAGTCGTGAATGCACCTAAAAAAGATGAATTTTCAAACGAGAAGATTAATTTTCTACGAAAAAGACAAAGTTTCAACAAAATACATGAATTTTCAACCAATGAGTTGACTTGTCACCTAAAAAGATTAATGTTTTAACCAAGCAGTTGAGTTTTCAATGATAAAAGATAAATTTTCAACCAAAAATGGAATAATTGAACTTTTAGTTAAAAAATTAATGTTTCAAGAGGAAAAGAGCAATTTCCGATGAAACTTTTGAATTTTGAACCAAAGAGACGAATTTTTGGCAAGCGTTAACAAAATAGTTGAATTTTCAATTGAGGAGAAAAATTTCCAACTAAAATTATGAATCTAAAACCAAAAAAATTAATTTTTAACAAAGCAGTTCAACTTTCAACTAAGCGGTTTGATTTCCATTCAAATAATTGAATCATCAACTAAAAGTGATCAATTTTCAACCAAACAGTTACATTTTCAACCCCCCAAATAGACAAATATTCAACAAGACAGTGGAATTTGTGACCAAAAAGGATGCTTTTTCAACAAAAATGTTGAATTTTCAATCGAAAAGATGAAATATTAACCAAAAACATTAATTTTCTACAAAAAATGACAAATTTTCAACAAAATACATGAATTTTCAAGCAAAAATGAAATAGTTAAATTTTTACTTAAAATAGTAATTGTTAAGCAAAAAAAAAAAATTTCGAAAAAAACATTGAGGTTTTGAACCAAATAAATGAATTTTCAACTGAATTTATGAATCTATAAAAAAAATGAATTTTTAATAAAGTGGTTCAACTTTCAACTAAGTAGTTGGGTTTTCAAACCAGAAGGACGAATTTTCTCAAAACATTATAATTTTCCACAAAACATCCACTTTCCAACTCATAAAGACAAATTTTCAACAAAATATTTGAATTTTTAGTCGAATAGATAAATTCTGAACTAAAATGAGGAATCTACAACCAGAACACTGAATTTTTGACAAAGTAGTTCAACATCAAACAAGTAGTTGAATTTTCAACTAAATAATTAAATCTTCAACTAAGACTGATTGATTTTCAACAAAACAATTGCATTTTCAAACCAAAAAGACGAATTTTCTATACCACAGTTGAATTTTCAACAAAAAAGTTAATTTTCAACGTCAACTAGATCTGATTAATTATCAACCAAACAGTTGCAAGAAAATGAATTTTTCCCAAAACAGTTTAATTTTGAATGAAGATGTTAATTTTTAGCCAAGTAGTTAAACTTTAAACAAGTTGATGAATTTTTAACAATGTAGTTGAACAACCTCAACTAGATCTGATTAATTTTCTACTAAACAGCTGCATTTTCAAACCAAAAAGACGGATTTTCTACAAAATAGATGAATTTTCAAGAAAAAAGATGATTTTCCAACTATAATGATGAATTTTCAACAAAAACAAAATTTTAAAATAAGAGTTCAACTTTAAATCAATTAGTTAGATTTTTAGTCAAAAATATTAATTTTCTAGCAGAAAGATGAATTTTCAGCAAAATGCTTGAATTTTGGACTAAGTGGTTGAATTTTCACCTAAAAAAGATTAATTTCTTACAAATAGTTTAATTTTGAACGGAAATGTTAATTTTTAGCAATGTAGTGTAAATTTAAAGAAGTTGATGAATTTTAAATAATGAAGTTTAACAACCTCAACTAGAAGTGATTAAGTTTCCACCAAACAGCAGCATTTTCAAACCAAAAAAATGAATTTTTCACAAAATAGATAAATTTTCAACAAAAAAGATCAATTTTCAACAGAATACATGAATTTAAAGCAAAATAGATGAATTTTCACCTAAGAAAGATGATTTTATTACACAACAATTGAATTTTGAACAAAAAAGTTAATTTTTAACAGAGTAGTTCAACTTCAAACAAATATTTGAATTTCAAACACTATAGTTCAACAACCTCAACTAGAACAGCTCAACTTTCCACCAGGCAGCTGCATTTTTAAACCAAAAAGACGAATTTTCTACAATGCAGTTGAATTTTCAACAAGAAAGTTCATTTTAAATCCAAAAAGGCAAATTTTTAACAATACATTCGAATTTTCGCCAAACAAGGATGACCTTTCAACAGAATTGTTCAATTTCCAGTCAAAAAAATGAATTTTCAGAAAAGAAGAATAATTTTCTACAAAAAAGAAGAACTTATAGCAAAATACATTAATTTTCAACCAAATCAAAGTGAATGAAGAAGAAAAAGGAGAAAACAAGAATTTTCAAGTAAAAACGGAATAACTGAATTTCCGGTGGAAAACATTAATTTTGTACCAAAAAAAAAAACGTATTTTCATTCAAGTAGTGAAATTTTCAATCAATAAAATTATTTTTATCGAAAATTATAAATCTACAACCAAGAAAATGAATTGTTCCACAAAGTAGTTGAACATCAAACAAGCAGTTTAATTTTAAACAAAATAGTTGAAACCTCAACTAAAACTGATTAATTGTCAACCAAATTGTTACATTTATGAGCCAAAAATATGAATTTTCTACAGAACAGTTGCATTTTCAGTCAAAAAGATGCATCTTTGACCAAAATGATGAATCTCCGACCAAAAAAAAAAATTTAACAGAAGAATTCAACTTCCAATGAAGAAGTTAAATTCTTGATGAAATTGTTGAATTTTCAACCCGGAAAGAACAGCTTTCAATCAAAAATAGAATAATCAAACTTTGAGTTTCAAAAATTAATTTTAAACAAAAGCAAACAAAATTTCGAGAAAATAGTTAAGTGTCCAGTTAAGTTTTTACCAAAATAAGACGATCTTCCAACAAAACACATGAATTTTTAACTAAAAAAGATAAGATTTATTCTTTCTAAAAGTTTCTCTATAGAATTTCAAAATTTTTGAATTCCATGGTTGGAGGAAAAATATGCTTTTCCTATATTAGGCTGTAAATCCCTATAGCTATCTACCGCCAAAATTTGAATAGTAAAAATGAAAAAATAATTGCAAAAGCAATAAAACTGATCTTTTTTCGTGAAAAAACTTGTAAACTAACTTTCGAGAGTTACTAAAAAATTAGCTATGTTTTTAGTAACCGTTACTGAAAAAATGTAATAAGTTGCCAATTAGTTACTTATTCACAAAGGTAACTTTGTTACCACTATCTTTACCAAAAAGAAATCACTACTTGAAAGGAACTACTTTCTTCCCATCACTGGAAGGGCCACAAACATTTTTTTGTAATCAAGATTCGCCGTAGCGAATCGCCGCGCTGCCAAGTACTAGTAAAGAAGAAGAAAAAATATTAGGTACTAATACGAGAAAAAAAATGTGTCATGAGAAAGAAAATGCGAATAAGAAAAGAATTGTTACCAGGAATCGTTATATTCATGAGGATCACGGTTAAGCCTCTAATTAAATCATTTGGAATGCTATAAGTAAAGTAATGCGCATTCCATAAGCCATGTACTTGTAACGATAAAAAAATATTCTTTCTAAGTAACATTGCGAACAATGCCTGACATGAGGATCGCCGTTTAACCCAACAAAGCAATAAAAAGTATCCCTCCAAAAAAAGTACTGCAAATTTCATAGGTTTTATTCATGGGTCATGATTGAGTATCGAATAATGCATTCCAGTATCGAGCTTAAAGGTTTCCTCTCATACTTTTTATTGTCCCTTCTTGAGCGTTTCCACGTGGTCAGAGGGCACAACCAATCAGTCTCATTCCATCAGGAGTGAAGGTAGTTATTAATTTGAATAATACAAAGTTTATTTTCTAGCAAACTGTCATTTCTCAATGTATGCTCCCCAGGTCGAAAGATACGTCCTTAAAAATTTAATAAACTTATCATAAAGTAATACGGAACGTTTTTTATTGTGAAGACGTTCCAAGTAAGAGATTGTAGAATACGAATTTATTGGCAATAAGGTTCACCTAAGTGAAATCTATCTCTTTCCCTTTGAAAAACTTTTCTACTGAAGTAGACAACTTTTAAGGAGCATGATAGGGATTTTTCTGTCGATCACATTATCCTTTCGGAAACTCGATACGTTTAGCACAAGTCTTAGAGAGATATTCTCTTTTCATTTGGAAACTTCTTTATTCAGGAAAGTATCCAATGCATACCCTCCTAATTCTTTTTCTTTATTTGCTTATACTCTCTCCATCCAATAAGTTTAAGAGTTCTAACAGAACCATTGAATGTTTTCCCATCTACAGCCCATGTGTACTACCTTTCCAACTATTTCTTACATGTCGTCTTAAACACTGTTCTTAATCCTAGAAGATTGCAGCCTTCCCCTGCGCATCCTTTTGCCCTTACCACTGCAAATCCAAAAAAATTGTAGCTCTATTCCGTAACACTGCTGTATTACTCTCCTTCCTCAGGAGTGATTTTCTTGCTTTCCTTACCGCGTGAAACCATTTCTCTCTCTCCCAACTCTTCCAGCTTCTCCATCCATTCCTCACCCTGTCCATTCCTATTCAAAATCCATCTTATTCCCTCGTCCACACTCCCCTCTCCTCCTTCGTCACCTGAACACCTCTCTAATACATTCAATCATGATTCCTGCTCATACCTACATACTCTACAAAGGTTTATCCAATACCTACATGATCGTACATCCTCTCCCATCCTAAATCCCACCACTCTATTCCATTTGCTCTCCTCTTAAATCTATTCTAGGTTTTCCTGCTTCCCTTCACTCTTCACCATCCTACACCTGCTGTTGAACCTTGACCCTGAAAGTTCTTCCATCTTTCCTCTCCTTGCTTTGCCCTCATCCCTTCTTCTATTCCCTGTCATTCTCTACCTCTCACTTGCGTACCCCACCCAAACCTCATTTCGCAAACCTGTTCCTTACATTCCGAACGCTCCACGTCACCTCTCCTCACTTTGTCCATAATCTCCCGGTTGCAGACTTGTGGAATCTTGCTTCCCTCTCCCCTTCTCAGTTTCTCTTTGAAGTTGCAGGATCTTATTAGTTGCCTGACCACCATTTTCTCTTGTCCAATTCCATCCCTCGACATATAACCTGGACAGCTCCAACTCACCCTTATGACTCATCTCAGAAATTTCTCATGCAGTCTTTCCATACTCTCATGCTCCTTACATCCCCAAATTTCCACTCCATAACTTAACACTGACCATACTAGCACGTTGAAAATCCACACTTTCATCCCCCAGTCATCCATAAATCTTCTCTTCCCTATACCCCCCACTTTTCCCATTACTTTATCCGCAAATCTCTTTCCCACCTGCAGCTCATTTCCTCCTCATTCTTCGAAACAAAATTCTAGCTAATAGAACTCCTTCACCAAATTCACGACCTCGATATTTATTTTCCATTTGTACCCTACTTCAAACTTTCTGTATCTAAAACATATCATCCTAGTCTTACTCATATTCATCCTTGGATCCTTTTCTCTTACATGCTCTTCAAACGCTCTGACCATCAGATTTATTCCTCTTTTATCATCCGATAATAGAACTGCATCGTCTCCGCATGCTTGTGAATACAGTTTGTCTGTATCCAATACTGTCTCCCCTTTTACTTCCCTCTCAATCCTCTTCACCAAGTCTGCCGATGGGATACTACACAGAAGTAGGCTCAACAGGCACCCTCACCTAAGTCCCCTTCCTGTCCATAAATCTTCTCCTTTCTCTTCTCCTATCTTCACCCTTATCTTATCCTCCACAAATATTTTCTTATCCCTACTATCTATTTTTCACCTTTTTTTTATCTACTTTTTATCATATACTAGGCCTTCGTCTACTGCTCTTCCTTTATAAACTTTAGTAGAACTCTTTGGTTCACCTAGTCAAAGGCTGCCTTAAAATCTACGAATAGTGCGACTAGGTTGCCTTTCTTTCGCCCTAAGTTCCTATTGACCACAAAATTGAGCACATAAATGTTATCTGTGGACCCGGTCCCTTTCCTAATACCCGTTTGGTTGTGTAATATACTTCCCTTTTCTTCCACCAGTCTTTCCAACCTCTTCCTAAGCACTTCCGCGCGAATTTTATATCCAACTGACATGAGTTTGATACCTCTATATTCATCTACACTTTTTCCCTCTTCATTCTCCAAACCATCCACACGTGTTGCCTTGTTACCTCTCAGCCTTGCAATTGCCTCATTCGCCTCTTCCTCACTAATTTCATCTACGCTATCCTTGCCCCCCCTAGCGCCTCACTTCCTTCAACTTTTACCCTATTTTCCACCCGCCCTAACAGTCTCTTGAAATACTCCGTCCACTCATTCATACCGGTTTCTTTATTGATGCCCTTCCTTCCTCCTCTTTCCCTGTTTATCACTTCCAATTGCGTCCTTTCCTCTACCGCTTTCTCAACCTTTTCCATGTAACTTTCCTCCTAAGTTTGTCTTCTTTTACTCAATATTCTTTCCTGATCACTTTTTCTCCAGTTAAGTTCGCATTTTTGTATTTTCACTTTTCTCTATTTTCTCATAATCTCCTTGATCATATCTTTACTTTCCCTACATTCATCATCCCTCTAACCCTCTTCTACCTCCTCCCTATCTCCTTTCGGTCTTTTCTTCTGCCTCAATTTATCAATCACTCTTTTAAGTTTCTCCGGCAGCGTGTCTACTCCTTCCTCTTCCATACTTTAAAAATCAGGATATACAACTATAATTATTTTTCGGAAAATATTCAGCACCTCAAGAATCCATATACATCGTACATTGTCATTAAAGTTGAAATTTGGAAGAAAAATCATGATCTCATTTGATTAAATGATATTTTTTTTATTATTCACGACTTTTTTCCGATAGAAAGTGTTCCAAAAGTTAAAACTTGCACCAATAATTATCCTCTAAAGTTAAACAGCAATAACAAGAATCGCATACATCGTTAATTGTCATTAAATTTAAATAAATTATATAAAATCACGGTTTTTGACTATTCAAGACTGCTTATTGCAATACATATTTCAGTTTAATATCATTAAAGAATGTTTCTGAATTATTGTACTTTTAATGTACAATTAGTAGAGTTCACTGCTATAAATGATTTATATTTCATAGAACAGATGACTTTTACACTCGAAAAAATGAATTTTCAAAAATAAAAATCATTTTCAACCAACAAAGATAAATTTTTTAACGGAATACGAAATTTTGCGAAAAACGAAACTTTAAACGAAATAGTTGAATTTTCAGAAATAAGAAGATTTTTAACCAGACAGTTGCATCTACAACCAAATAGTTGAATTTTCAAGCCAAGAAGACGAAGTTTTCAGAAGACAGTTGAATTTTCAAAAAAATATATATATATTTCTAACCAAGAAAGATTAATTTTCAACTAAAAAAGACCAACTTTTTTGGAGAGAGTTGAATTTCCAACCTTGAAAATATTTTTAACCAAGAAGGTATTCTCAACCAAGAAAGACTCACTGCTAACCAAAAAAGAAGAAGTTACCATACAAGATTAACTATCAACCCAAAAAGACGAATTTTTAACAAAAATGATCATCTCAATCAAGAAGGATGAATTTCCAACCAAATAGTTGAATTTCCAAAAAAAGATATTTTTTACAAAACAGTTGACCTTTTAACCCGAATAGATGTGTTTTCAACAAAACAGATTACTTTCATCCAAGAAAGATGAATTTTTCACGAAATATTTCGCTTCACAAAAAAAATATATTTTAACCAGAAGGAGTTGAATTTTTAACCAAATAGGTCAATTTCGAATCTACAAAGATGAATTTCCAATCAAGTGGTGGAATTTTTAAGCAAGAAGATTGAACTCCAACCAAAAAAGTTGCATTTTCAACTAAGCTCTTAAATTTCCAAGCCCAGAAGGCGGATTTCAACCTGAGAAGTTAAATTTTCAACATACAAAAATGAATTTTCAACTAAATAGTTGAATTTTTATAAGAAACAAAATTTCAACTGAACAGTTGCATTTAAAACCAAATATATAGTTGAACTTTCAAGCAAAGAGGCGCATTTATTTATATATCTTACAAAGATGGACTTCAAACCAAATGGTGGAGTTTTAAAACAAAAAAAATTAATTTTAACTAAAAAGAGTTGCATTTTTAACTAAGTAGTTGAATTTTCAGTCCAAGTAGATCAATTTTTGAGAAGACAGTTGAATTCTTAAGCCGATAAGTTGAATTGTCAAACTACGAAGATGAATTTTCAACCAAAGGGTGAAATTTTCAAACAAAAACGTTAATCTCGGACCAAAAACAGTTGCGTTTCTAACTGAACAGTTAAATTTTCAGGGAGAATTCATTCATTCATTCACTTGAATTCCCAGGAGAAAGAATAGTTTCAATCAAACAATTGCATTTACAACCAGAAGGTTAAACTTTCAAACAAATCGACGAATCTTCAACAAATGATTTAATTTTCAACCAAATAGTTGGTTTTGAACCTACAAAGATAATTTTTTAAACAAATTGTGGAATTTTCGACCAAAAAAATATATATTTCTACCGAAGGAGCTGCAATTTATAACTAAGTAGTTAAATTTTCAAGCCAAGAAGAGAAATTTTTTAGAAAAGAGATGAATTTTGAATTTCAAAAATTTGAATTTTCAATGAGAAAGTTATTTTCAACCAGAAAAGTTAAATTTCCAACCAAAAAAGACGACTTTTGTACCAGAGAAGATGAATTTTCGAAAAAAAGATAACTTTTAACCAAGAAAATTGAATTTTCAACAAGAGACTTGAGTTTTCAATCCAGAAAGTCGAAAGTTTTAAAAACAATTGATTTTTAAGCCCGAAAAGATGAATTCGCGACATTTATTTCTCAAGTTAGAAAATTTCAATGTCACTCCCTTTCCATTGAAAAATTTCTCAAAGTACAAAATTTTTTGGTTTGATTCACATTTTTCGCAGGATAATCACGGTTGTAAATAATAATTTTAACAACCCTTCTCTTCTTCAAAAAATTGATTTGGTACCAAAATAACAAAAAATTGGCTACTGTACATCATTGTGTGCGTTATCTTTGATACGTGAACACAAGATATATTTTTTTATCTGGAACGTTTTGTTGGAAACCCTGGTACCAAAGTACAATTTTCGGACCCTTTCTAAATGAGAAAAAAAAATTTTGTTTCGCTCCGTCCTGAAGCAAGAGTTTCGTTAGTTCGTGACGTCCAATTTCGTATTTTTCAGTGACATGAATAGCAGAAAGTAAAATAATTCACAAACCACTTTTGTTTTTCTCAATGCACCAATCGAATTTCATACCAAGAGAAAAGATACGTATCGGCTCATTTATTGTAGAACTGCCAATTGGCAAGCAAATTTAGGGTGGACAAATGTCGAATTTAAACTGGACTGATTTTATGGAGGTCGGACACGTTTCACTTTGGACGCTAGTTTTAATTCCCTTACCGACCCGTCTCATTAAACTGAGTTAGTTGCAACGCTATGTTAAAAAGTTACACGGCGATTGTGTCACCTTAAAAAAGTTAACGCTGCATAAAACCGAGTAGTTCCTATTTGTTGACTTTACGATCTCCAGGTACGAAACTACCAACAACAGGTACCATAATTACTTGAATTTAGCCGGACGATGCATCCGACTTTATTGGCTTGTCCGTCCTTTAATCAATCCCACTGCCTTCTACTGAACATTTTATAGCCCAGAGATGTACATTGTACACCAGGGAGGAGAGTAAAGTTGGATAGGCAGTAAACCACCCTAGCTACAGTCTCTGGATGTTGTTGCAGAGTCAACATTGCTGGGAAGTTACAATATATGGAAGAAGAGTCTATCTTCTTCAATTTAACGCACCATCGTGTCAATAACTATCTATAATTTCATTCCTGTCGACATCACTTTTAACTACCACTCTCGACTGATCACATCTTTTGAAAAATTTTTCCAACAAAATTCTATTTCCTCCTACCTTTAATCCTTCTTCTGATCCTTTCTTCAAGTATTCGTGCTTCATATCCGTTATGAGCACTCCAAATAGCAGTGGGCTTAGCACGCACCCTTTCCTCTAACCTAACTCTGTCCAGAATTCTTCTGGTGTTTCTTTTCCTACTTTTACCCTATCTCTTCTTCATGAATGCGCATACTCTTCCTCCTTTTCGTCTCGCCTCTTCCTCGACAGCATGTATATATTATAAACATTGTTTATTTTGGCCACTGGGGCTTAAAACTACGAAATCTGCTATATCGTGGTTACACGCATTTACACTCTTTACAAACTCTTAACAATACATTTTCATTTCATCATCTAGATTTTTACATACCACTCTTACCCTTAACTTAGCATCTAAATGCTCCGCTCAATTACTATTTGCCTTACCTCATGGCAATACCCATTTTACTTTCCGCACCGCTTTAACGCATTGCCCTAACTTTTCGTTTATAACGTCTTGCCTCTCTTTACTTGCTCGCCTTAGCTGTATCTACTGCCTCTCACCTATTCTACCTCAATACTTCTTAGCCCTTCGCTCATCCTCAGCTACTAGATTTGACTATTACCATTTATCTTCTTGTTCTGAATTGATTTTTATTCTGCTTCATCACACCCCATTTTTCTTTTCTCTTTCCTTTCATCCTTTCCGATTCTCGCAACCATTCCACAACCTCCACTTTTCATGCAAAATCTTTCCCATTGTCATAATTCCTTTTCCTATCTTATCACAATCTTCCAGCCAATATTTTAAAGTGCCTTTACCTCTTTTATGTAGTATGCATTTTCTTTCCTCCTCCCTAATCTAGTATTTTTCCACTCTCTCGACTCTTATTCACTTATAATCCCTATTACATATGGCTTCTATACCTTACTACTCTATTCTTTGCTTAAATACTTCTTTATCCTTTTATATTAATCCTTGTTGTATCATCTCCCTCTATGCATTTCCTTGATCCATTCCTTTGACCATCCACACCTATTCAAGTGCCTTCATCTTTCTCTTTATTCCATTATTCTTTCCTCTTCCATCTTATCTTTCCTGCAAGCACGCTTTTCCTATAGTTCTGCCATCGCTCTCCCGTAGTGATTCTTCGTATCTGCAAGCTCTATTACCTGTTTTTATTTTTGTTCTTTCCCTATCTACCTCCTTTAATACCACGGTATCCATATACCCAATCCCAGCGTGCAGCTAATGTATCTTTCATGGAACTTTTCCACCTCTTCATATTCATTCCAGTCCCATATCACCACTCCATAGATTAGAAGACTCAATACTAGCGCTTCAAAGATTTTCATTATTCTCCTGTAATTTTCTATACATAATTTCTCCCCTATGTCCCATATTTTTTTCATTGCTATATCTGCTCTTTCAACTCGTCCTTTAACTTGATCCCTTACGTTTTCATTATTCCTAAATAAAAATCCTAGGTACGTAAATTTCTTGACTTCCTCAATCCTTCCCCCCCCCCCAATTCCAATACATTCTCCCTTTGTTCCTACTATGTTTTCGCCCAAAAGCCAAAACATTGCTGCATTTAAAACCAATGTCTTGTCTTTTAAATACTTCTTCAATATTCTCATCATATTTTCCAAAGCCTCTTCTTCTTTAGCTACTAGTACTTTTCCGTCCGCAGCAGTTAACACCATTGTATATACCTTGTATGCTGTGTTAAATAACGTTATTCCTCTGTAATTTTCTACTTTTCCTTTTTCTCCTTCTTTAAAAATTGATGTTATCAAGCCCTTCTTTCACTGACCAGAAAATCCTTCACCATTCCATACTCTTTTCACTACTTCTTTCAACTTCCTTCTGGTTACTTTGCTACTGTGAATCAACGCCTCATTACCCAGCCCGTCACTGCCGCCTGCTTTTCCCTCCTCTAATCTTTTAATTTGTGTCTCTATCTCCTCCTCCTCCAGTTCTTTCTCGTCTCCTTCTGATTTACTTCTCTGTTAATTATCAGTTTTCTTACCACTTGAACTTTGAAACATTTCTTTAAAATACTCCGCCCGTTCATCCATGCTAATCTCATCTCCCGTTCCTCCTTTTTTCTTCATCACTTTAATAATCAGCTTCCATGCATTCTTTTTTGTTCTAATTCTGCTTATTTCTTTATCTAATTCCTTTTTATACTTCACCTTTTGCTGTTTACACAACTCTCTATATTCCTTGCTGGCTTAGACATAATCATTCCTTCCCCTTTTTCTCCTTCTCCAATATGTATACTTTTTTTTAACCTCCCTTTTCTTTTATCGAATTCATTGTCCCACCAAACTTTTGCTCCAGTTTATCTTTTTCGATTCTATTCTTCAATTTATTCGTGATTATGATGTTCTTAACCTTTTCTTTTAACTCCAATCATACTTCCCTCAACACTATCTTCTCAAACTCTAATTCTTCTATTTTTTTCTATGTAATCTTTCTTCCCTTCCTCCGTCTATACAGCTTTCTCCGTTAATTCTCACTCATCTTTTCTTAACTTCTTTCTTATACTTTTTTCCAGATACATCCCTTTTGGGTGGTGATCTGATTTTACTCTAGCTTTTATTTTCATTTTTCTTACACTCTCCCAACTCTTTATATGAGCGACTACTTAATTTATGATTGCGGATGTGCTGCTTCTTACATATGTGAATTCCCCTTCTTCGACCCCTTTCTTATTTCCGTTAAGTATACACAACCTCCTATCTTCTACCATCTCTAGTAGTTGCATTCTCTCGCTATTCATTATCTGATCTTTCCAGTTTCTTTCCCCCTCCACTCCATGCAAGTACATATCACCTTCCATTCCTATACTTGAACCGGAATCGCTCCCTATTACTAGTATTTCTTCTACCTCTCCCTTAATAAACTTCGCTATGTCTTATTTCACCTCTTTCATTCCTTGCCATCGAATTGACATCGAATTATTATGTAAATACTCGTATCTTTTTCCTGTTTCTTATACTCATCTGACTCCTTCCATTACATTTTTTCTTTCTACGGCATCCCTGAACTCGTATTCCTCAGTAAAAATCTCCTTCTCTCTTCTTTAACTTTCCTCTGTCCTCATTCCAAACATACCCTTGAACATAGATTTTTTGGTA
Organism: Melikaiella ostensackeni; assembly: GCA_032362435.1. NCBI lineage: Eukaryota > Metazoa > Arthropoda > Insecta > Hymenoptera > Cynipidae > Melikaiella > Melikaiella ostensackeni. The sequence goes on from JAUMHM010096003.1 coordinate 13,974, forward strand.
TCCTACCTTTTCACAAGCTGCCTTTCTCCATATAAAGAATCTTCAAGACTTCTAGTTGTTCCCTTTCAAGCTGACGACCTAATAATTAATTTAAAATATTAAAAATTTGAACAAATGATTTGGGCAAATCGATAGATCTCTGCTCAACGATTTCAGTGATATCCGTATAACGGCAGGGATATGTATTTTCTTCGAATGTCTCAATGTTTTTTCTAAATTGATAATAGACATGGAATTGAACGAGCGATATGAATTAGCAAAAGAGTTCTTGGGGAATATTTGCGATCTTTTAATGACAAGAGCAGATGAGAGAAATATTACAATAGCTATATCCAAAATTGCAGAGTACCGTTGCAGTCGTCAGTGATGGAGAAGAGGTGATAGAGTACTAATCGGCACGTCCCCGGGTAGTGGATAGGGGAATGCTGGTTGGGAAAAGAGGGTAACACTAAGATGAAATACGTCCAGTGGACCAAACACACAATCGATGACAGTCGCGGGAATGCTTCGAACCTTGCCCGGTCTTCCAGCCGGCTTGGGGCTGGGACTGCTGTGAGCTTGTTCGGTCGAGGTGTAAGTTGCGACCCGGCATCAGGAGCCAGCCTCTTCTGGCCTTGAGCGAGTAGCGCGTGGTGGCTGCAGAGGTCGGAATCTACAGTGCTCCCGACGAGTCTGGTTAGTCCGTGTCTTCCGGGACCGGAATATTGACATAAGCCGAAGTTTTTGTGCGGTACTGTTTGGCTGAAAGCTGGAAGTCTCAGCGTTCAGGAAAGAGGAAATAGAGAGAGAGAGAGTTTCAAATCTCCAGCAAGGAAATATAAGCTTGGCTTGATCGAAAAAAGGAAGCAGAAGTTCGGACTGTTTGATGAAGTGGAGACGGTGCTCAACAAAATGGTTGAATTTAGTGGAAATAAGAATAGCATGTTCCTGCTAATTGAAGATGTTCTCGATGAAGCGTTGGCGGTGCCATAGAAGCTAAAGTGTCGCAGAGAGTCGGAAAGATCTTGGGAGATGTCCTACGACTTCTTTCTAGACAACAATCGCACGTGAAGCTAGCTTCACGCACTTACGAGACCAAAGGAGCTGGTCAGTATAGCATAGAAGACGGATCCTCAAACTGAAGTGGTTCCCATCATTGAGGAGGATGGCATCAGGAAGAGGACCAGGGAGCTAACAATAAGTCGCCAGGAAACCTCTGGGGAAAAGCCATCTTTCAAAAAGTCTGGGACTCTGGAGCAGTCGGAACGGAAAATGGTTTTTCTGAAAAGGAGTATCAGCGCGTTGAAGAAGAAAAAGGCAGCCGGAAGGAAAGTTATATCAAAAGAGGTTCCACTGCAGAATGGTTCCGGCAGTCAGAGTGGGAGAAGAAGGAGGACTCCCCGATAGGCGATCGCCATTAGACCAGCCCCGGGGAAGAAATACGCGAACGTCCTTAATGACATGCAAAACAAGGTCAAGCCTGATGAGCACGGCGTCACCGCCGAAGTGATCGGGCAGACCAGGCTGGGCGACGTCCTAGTTGAGGTCAAGGCCAAGCTAGAGCACCGAGAAAAGTTTCGTAAAGCCCTGAAAGGGGCTTTTGGGGACGATGGAGGTGTCCTACATCTTGTCCCAAAAGGCCAAGTGGTAACATATGATCTCGTGTAGACGAATCAGGTCGTAGACGTAAAGAAGGCCATAATGGTTTCCTGGTTGAGCTAATTGATGCTTTCCTCAAGATGAATCTAACTGACAAGAGCAACAGGGGATGCATTTGTTCAGCTAGATGACGCCCCCGTGATGGAAACGATTCTAAAGATTCTAGAATATCGGACATATAACTCGAGACTGCACAGACGAAGACCGCAGCAAATGTTGTTGTAGATGCAGCGAGGACGACCACAAGGTTTCGGAATGTCAAAATATTGTACCAGCTGAACCGGTCAGTGATGCGAAGAGAAATATTTGAAGAGCCAAGCTGGCCCACCAGGATGACTCCGAGATACGGCATGGTTGCCTATAACCTGCTTGAAGCAATATGAAGTTGTTACCTTTGCATGGAAGTGATTAGGTTCGAATTTGCATAACGATTGCTATAATGTTGGACACATTATAACAAGTTTCACCTGATGTTTATTTATTTATGCGAATGCAGATATATAATTTATAGATTAAGATACATCTAAATCTGCAGGAATATGCAAAGTTATAGCATCCTTAGCATATAAAATTTGGACATCTTGGGGATATCCCCAGTATATTCTCTAGAGTGCCTGCTGATATCCCTTGCTTACTTTCCTGAACGGTGACGTAAATATGAACAATAGACATGGCTTCCTGGCACTACTAGATATATGTAGTTGCTGGCTGGATAATTGGCTCGTTCTGGAGAGTTGTCTGCTCTTCTATGATGATGTTGTTCTACATCGTACACTTGAAAAGAATTAGCTGATAAATTTGGTACATGGCCTATACTTATCTTGACGCTCTTTGGAACACGATGATCAGGAATAGGAACTAAATAACCCTGGATGAGATCTGCGTAATGATGCTGGTCCCTTGCCGTTCGTATAAAAATGTGATAGAGCGATGCAGGCGCTTCCCCTCGCTGCATCCAGGGGGGTACTTCTGTATCTGAGTATCCTCGGATATCTCCAAAAAAAGTAGAGCCATCGCGCATTTTTACACGAATGTGGTTTGGAGGAAAACTTTGAAATCCACCTGCGCCTAATTTTGTAAGAAGGAAGTAAAACATAATTATTTCGTAGAGAATAGTATCTTGAAATTTGTCAAAAATTTATTAGACTCCAGGCACCACTAAGAAAGTAAACAAAAATTGAAAACAAAAAAAGGTTAAGAATCTGCAGATAATAATTTTTCTTAAAACTATTTTGCTCGCGCGCGTTACCTAGTTCTTAATCGATCGATCCCACATTCAGTGCACTTCATGTGGGTCCCAGTGTACTACTTTAAGGTATGGTATGTCTGCGAATTCTAAAATTTGTTTTTCTCGACCCACCCTTACCTGGATATATGTATCGTGTGAGATGAGAAGCACAAGGGAATAAATTTATCACTAGGGCGGAAAGGAGGGCTTGAGAGTTTGATGAGAAACTGTGGGAGGAAAAGGGAGGGAAGTTGACGAAAAAAAATGTTTTGGGAAATGAAGGAGAATAGAACGTGAAGAATATGTAAATGAGAAGCGGAAATATGGGAGCATGTACGGGAGAGATATGTGAGGGGAATCGAAGATAAAGAAAGCTGACAAGAGAATGTGGTAAAGATTTTAGGGAAAGAAGCATTGGGTTAGGCGTGGATGTAGGAATTGGAGGGGACTAGAGGAGCGAATGAGAAAGTATGAAGGAGTGATTGGGAAAATGGCAATGTTGAGGTAGAAGAGAAGTGAAAGAAAATGAAAGCGGAATTCGCTTAGTCGCTTAGAAACGTAAAGATTTGTGAGTAACGGTTATGTAATAGTATAAGTAGATTGAGATGCGTATGCACTTTCTCTGTCGCTTTCGTTCGCTGGCTCACTCAACCACCCGTACGTCAAAAAAATTACACCATCATAAGAAAGAGATATCAGGATTTAGGTATAACAATTCATGTGAATAATTGTAACTAGTAAGGACAAGACAAAATAAAATGTATGTGAAATGGTAAATGGTAAATGTTAGAAACGAATAATTTTGACTGGAAGCTCTTACATAGATAAACATGGCTTAGAACATACATGTCATGTTTATTATACGCACTAATTTTTTTAATATTATTAAAATAACAAGTATATGGTTAGATAAAGACAATTGAAGTGTAATTAAATTTTCACGTATGTGAGAATATACAATAGTCTTTAATTATTAATCAATTTGAATGTGGAAATAAGACTCCTAAGCCACAAAAAAATGAGAAACTCTTTTGAATTAAGAACCCATTTGATGAAGTACTTTGTTTGGAGGCGAGAACAACTGAAAATTACTATACTGGAATTAGTTAGGGACGGGTGAAGAAATATAAGCAATTACGAGATATAGTTTACAAATAAGCCCTCAATGATTTTATGATAATTTCCTTATCATTTTGAACTTGTAATGAAAACTATTTTGCTCTCGAACAGAAAAAACTACATGTGCACGTAGCGTGCAATTGATGTTGCTACTTTAGAGTTATAATGTAGGACTTCTAAGCTTTCTTCTAATCTATGCACTTCATGAAAATCTGACGTACGTGCTTCGAGATATCCGGAATTTTTATCATTTTATTATTATGACATTAGGCCGAATCTCTTTCTGGGCAAGCGTAACTCGTTTGGATCTAGTCTCGTTAGACTACCGGGGATTGAGGAATTTATATGGTGAAGCTAAGTAAAGGATGTGTAGAAGGGATAGGTTTTAGATCGATCTAGAAATTGCGTGTTGCTCATTCAAGCGAAACACTCATACCACAATGCCATTCCAACACGGGTCATCGATCAATCTCTCCAGCAATCCCCCCCCCCCCGACGAAGAGCTTCACAGAGCAATCATACATCACGATTCACACATAAACAATGAAACTGACTGTTGAACCCGAAGAAGATTATCCTAATAGATCCAAAGGCTAAGGCAAAGATACCTGCTTAGAGGCTCTTGACGTTATAATAAGGTGGGTGATCAATCTCGAGATCCTTCTCAGGGAGGCTTATGAGTCAAAAAAATAAATCTGCGAGATCAGTAGTAATCTCGCATACCATTTTGAGATACTACACCTATTGGATCTCAGAGGCTGGCTAGAGCAGACCAGAGAAAGCTCTAAATACGCTATAAAAGAGAAGATACGCAGCGAAAATGCTAGTCTCCGCCTCCAGGCGCGATGTCCGAAGGTGAAATATGATAGCTTCTTGGAGAAACAGAGGATTGAAGGAGTAGGCAGAGAGCGTCACTTAAGCTTCAAGGGGGGTTCTGATGTAAGCTCAGCCTGAAAATAGTCCAATACCCAGGTCAAGAGTGTCTAGATAGCGGCCTCAAGAAGAAGGAAATAGAAGACGAAGCCGGTAAGAACCAGTGGCAAGGAAAAAGGGCCGACAAAGGAGCCAGCACCGACGCAAGAACTTGATCGAACAAAGAGATCAAGGAAGATGAGAATTTCCCGGGAGGCGATCGCGATCAAGCTGGGTCCTGGGAAAGAGTACGTGGAAGTTTTGACGAAAATACACGTGAAGTTCAAGTTTGACGACCATGGCATCACTGTCAAAGCCATCAGGTAGATAAAGACCGGACAAAGACCGGACTAAAACTTTTGTACACTTTGTGCTCAATGAGCTCAAAGCGAATACGGAGGACAGAGAACGATTTGGAAATGTTCTCGCAAGGATTCTTGGAGATGATGGCGGTGTTCCACACCTCGTCACAAGATCCAAATTGGTGATCTACGACCTCGTAGAGAATACTGAGGTTCCTAGTTCCTTTGATGAAACAACTGAAGTAGGGTTCGTGATAAATGTGATAGGAGTGCTTTCCTGATGTGACATCTACTAGAGGTTTGGAAAGGTTCTTGCTATCACTATTTCTAATTTAAAACTTTTTTAGCTGTTTCAGTTAAGGCCAGCTAAAATAGGTTTGTTAAATGTTATGACCTTGGTTTCGTGGGGTTGTTTATTGTTACTGTGGAAATATGGATATCTTCTCAACTCCTGCAAAGGTTTCCAGCGTGATTATTCGCAATTTAAATTTCATTGTGTATTTTTAGTTGAAGGCAGTTTAGATGGGCTTGATTAAATGTGGAAGGGGTGCTTTCTTGGGTAGCTGATTTTTACTGTGGAAATGGGGATATCCACCAGGGTTATTATTATGATCATTTTTAATTTAAGAATGCTATAGCTGTTTTACATAAAGAAACTTTAGAATTGTTTCGTTAAAAGAAGAAGAGGTGGATTTTAGAGTTTGCACAAAATTATTGTAGACGTGAAAACATAATCTGGAGTATGGATTATGAAGGTGACCTGGATGACTATTTTCAATTTCAAAATTTTATGGCTGTTTTACATGAAGACAATTGAGAATTGCTTCGTTAAGAGAACATGGGGTGGATTTCAGGAGACCTTGAATATTATTGTCAGGTTGACAACATATGATGTGACCGGTGTGATTACTCTCAATTCAAAAATTTCATAGCTGTTTTACATGACATTTTGTCATTGTTTCGCTTATAGTTATAGGGGTGGATTTTGGGTTTCGTTGAATATCATTGTGGGGTTGAGAACATAACCTGGAATTTTCTGAAGGTGACCTGTGCGACTACTTCCAATTTATAAATTTTGTGACTCTTTTACATAGAGTCACTCTGGAATTCTTTTGCCAAAGTTATAGGGGTGAATTGCAGGGGTTTTTCAATATCATTGATAAATGGTGAACATAGGCTGGATTCTTATGAAGGTGACCTGGGGGTCACCTTCATAAAACACAAACTGGAGTTTTCGGAAGGAGACCTGTGTAACTATTTTAAATTTGAAAATTTTATGGTTGTTTTACATGATGACGCTTTGGAATTGTATAGTTAAAAGTGCGGAAGTTGGATTTTGGGTGTTGTTTAATATTATTATTTTGAGCGCTTAAAAAATTGCAGAATGTCTGAAATGAGAAATGTTATTGTTATCATTGATTGGCAGTATCATTATTCTCGGTACTTAGTATAGTCTCATGAATTGCAGGGAAAGCGCACATTTCTAAACGAAGAATAATTTCTCAAACAAATAAAAATTACTTGACAAGGGGATGTCATCATTATCCTCAACGAATAAGAGTAATTTATGCAAAATAAGTGCAAGAAAGTTCTGAAGTTTTTATGTTCAGCTAACAGATTCTTAGTGTAAAAACTTATAACAATTGATTGTGAGTGTTGCTGGTGGAAAATGAATGCCATTTTTTTCGAGTGCTGAAACTGTAGTTTCATTTTGCATTCCTAATTTTCTTCAATGTGAATTGCACGGAACTTTGTTGCTCTGTAGTTCCTAGCCCACGCTGTCAAAATAGTGGAAACGTTAATGGGTCAAGGGATGATAAATATAATAAAAAATCTTTATTTCATCATTCGAAGTTAACGGGTGTGCATATCGTGTATCTTTTAGGCGAGATGCGATGCGCATATCTGAGAACAATTAGCGGTTTTCTCATTGTTAACAACAATCTCGACTCTACAATATTTTTACGGATCCACGTATTGTCCAATTCTAAGATACTGGATATTTTATTGTTGAAAACTTGTGTTTGTAATCTTGATAGAAAACACTTCGCATTGGTACTCACTTTTCCAATTTTTCTGCCGAATAGTAGAAACAAGTGGATATTGATGGGAAGAAGGATTGTTTTTTGAGGGGTTTTCAAATGCGGATTTGTTCAAACGTGTTTATGTGTTTCGAAAGATAGTACTTTTTTGCCTATGTAATTAATCTTTTCACAATATCCGTTTTTCTGAGCATTTCAAACAAATTTTCATTCTTCTTATTTGCTCACATTCTTATATCAACTAATTTTTTAGCGTTTCTACCGTTGATAATAATTTGTAACATTTATATTTGTGCAAGGCAAGTCATGCAAAACAAGTTTGCAATTAGATCAAACTCGAGCACTAGCAGACGGTGCTCATTGCTTCGTCGAGCGCTTCGGTGGGAGAACAGCCTGGCTGACAGGCGCGCACGCCACACATGCTTACATGTTCATACATTGTGTACCCTCTGTTGTGCCCAAAATAAGCATTAGACCCAAAAAAATGTGCGGAGTTTTTTCGCTTTTTTGCACAACCCCTCCTCCACCCTTTTTGGAGTTTTCTTCATCAAAATTTCGAATTTTTCAAAAAAAGGAGACAGGTCCACTACAATTCCTCCGTTGTCGCCAAAAACGATGCTTCATTTGAGAAATGAAAAAACTGAAATGAAGCATTTCTTCCAGGGGATAATCTGATATTTTTATGATAGCTCCTTCACTGTCATTGAGTTATTGAGTCTGAAAGGAGCTGTCAAAACGAAAAGTTTGGGACACTAGGTCGAATATCTTAGTATGTAGATCCATCCTCTGCAAGCGGGGCTCTGAATGAGATGTTCTTCATTTCTCTAGCTACTGGTGGGTCCATTATGTATAAAAAATAAGAGCAAAGGTAAAGACCAACAATGAAGGCTCCACCTCATGATCTTGATCTGACCCACCGCCAAAGGACGATGGTTCCAGAGTGCCTCCCCTCTCCCCAAGAGCGGGCAGCGGTAGACAGAAATAATAACAAAAACCAAGTATCTCCGATTGAACAGAAGATGACCGGGACCTCTGTGAAGATAAAAACCCGTATTAGTACTCAGAAACAAAAAGTATGGGACGCGCGGCACTCAATGAGCAGTCAAGGCTCCTCATAAGGTGTCTCAGCTGGAGCTACTCCTCCTTCTCGTCATATGACTTAGAGGAGGAAGGACTCCAAGAACTCCCAAACAGAGTGAACAAACGACCTTAGGCTCTGAAAACACAGAGTCTTACTTTCAAAGAGATAGCTAACAACGACCTAATGAGAGTTGTCGTCGTGTCGGGTTATCCTGATGATGGACAGACTGTGGGAGAAAATCTCAAAAGAGAATTACACATTACCCCGCGAAATGAAGCGCCCCCAGATTAGACAAAATCTTCTTCAAGTCGGGAGCCATCATAGTGCAGGCTGCCGACATCTGGTCGAGGGATCAACTGGTGGAGAGGACACCAATGTTTGAGCTCAAGGTGGAACTAAGCTTGATGATCCAGGGGAATGAGTGTCTTCAAACTTTCCGCAGAGCGACCATACCAAATCCCGGTACCTCGAGGATTCGATGGAAGTTTTGGGCCGCCGAAGATTATAAACACCCACCCTACAAGCAGAGTCTTCAAAAATATACTTCAATAGGCAGAAAACCAGGCCGATGGGGACGGGCTGGCTTCTGGCTGTGAGTCTCTTTGAAGTTCAATTGGGGCTTTCGCGGTTCTAGATTGCAGATCCCAACTAAGGGAGAGTAGGGTCTCCTTCCAGGTGACCCAACAGGTCTCCGCAAGGAGTTCAGATGTGTTCGAAGATGCAGCGAGTTATTCAGCCATTGGCTGAGACCGGAACCTCAATGATGCAGATAAATTTGCAACATAACGAGGACGTTTAGGGGATTCTAACCAGGCGTATCGCAATGATGCAAACAGGTATAACCCTAATCGAAGAACTCTGGTTGTACAGGAAAAGGATAAGTGGCTTAGAAGTGTGTGGCTTCATATATAAGGGATGCAGTCTGGAAGCCTAGGCTCCGCTCCAGGGACCTGACTGTTATCGAGGTGAGGTTCAGGGGCGACAGCAGAGGGAGGAGTGGTGTGACGCAATCTTCAACCATAAGGTATGGGAGATTTAAGAAAGAGATTTCCTTGAATACTTAGCGGGAACTGATCTGGAGATCCTAACTCGAGATAATGCTCCCACATTCTAGAACAAAATAGGAGTAAGGTACTCGATCTGACTCTATGCTCAACGGGACTAAAGAGCAAAATAGTGGGCTGAAGAGTCTCCGATAAAGAGCCTCTTTCGGATTACAGATAAATCTTGTTTCAAATGCCCTAAAAAAACCGGTGATTTCGAAGATCAGTGACGCCAGGAATACACTTTTCGACTTATACAAGAATAAACTGAAAGGTATGCTCGTGGAATTCCACACAAACTATGATACCATAGATGAGTTAGATCCCGCCGCACAGTTTTTGTGGAAGACTCTGACTACATCATATGAGAGCAATTGCCCAACAAGTACAATCAAATCTAGAAAAGTTTTGGTATCTAGGAGAAGGGTGGAACGGGTGTTCTACCATCGTCACCTTGAGAGGCTCTGTAAGAAGACTAGAACGATTTACAACAAGGCAAACAAAACCAAACCAAAGGAAAGGAGGGCTCAGGAGCAGGATCTTACGACAGCGCAGAATGGTGGGAGGATGAGGATTCCACTCGGACGAAATACCACCCTACTTCGGGCAGAGTTCCTGTACTTTCTTCGCTGCACTAAGACCCTCATAGAGGGAAACGCGGCTGGCATGCCAATTATGATCTGCTCAGATAGCCAAGCGACATTAACTGCAATTGAAAAATCAGACATAACGTCAAAGCTGGTTTGGGAATGCAAAAACGCATTACACCAACTGGAAGAGGCCTATATATAGTTTCCTGGTCACACAGAGTTTGAGGGCAACGAAAAAGCTGACGAGCTGGCGAAGAGCGATGCAGTCAGTGGATACATAAACCCGGGACTAGTACTGGGACTAGCGGCTTGCTGTCATCCTGAGCTCTGGCGATAAACCCTTGGAATTTATTTTATGAAACCCAAAGAAATTATAGCACAAGCAGTGGTCGCTATCTTGGGCTTCATCAAGAGGCCTGTAGCCGACCACTAGGAACGAGCTGTTCAGAGTGTGATACAATGTACTTTATAGCCTAAGCGCCACGGGGCGCCCTTATTGTGGCCCTCCGATCGCCTATGAGCTAAACTATATTAAACTTAGCTAAGACATAGTAGCAATGAGGCAGAAATATTAAAATTTGCACTAAAGAGATATGTTTAAAAATATTTTCATAGGAACTTTGGAAACTTGCTATGAATCTAGCGGATGACAATTTTCCAGGAAAGAAATTTTCATTCCCCCATTTTTCGTAGGTCTATCATAATTTAATCAAAACTCACATTGGCAAGCTCAATTTCGAAGACAAGAGTTTCCTCTAATTCTTTTTCAGCTTTAGCTCTATTCGCACCAAAACTAAAAGCCATGTCAACCATATAATTGAGCCCCTGGATGCAATAACTCGCTGAGCGCTCGAAAACGCGTAAAAGTATTGTCTGCGCGGTGACATTACGA